>JACXGM010001700.1:0-36917 GCA_016801145.1 Umbra pygmaea
GTCATGGGGATACAGCAGGTAGTCATGGGGATACAGCAGGTTATCACACAACCAGTGGAAATCTGTGGCATGTGAGACCATTCATTTATATTTTTCAACTGTCTCAACAAAGACACAATCGACTTACGATGTTCCTTCTGCTTAGATTACATTCAAATAATTTTTTTGATTGGTTTGTGTCAAAAACGGGAGTAATTAGTTTCTATATAAAGATGTCTCGGGTCAATCTTACGTTTCCTCTAAGATTAAGCTATAATGACTAATAAGTTGTTGTTGCCATCTATGCCAATAAAAGATAAACATGACAATGAGTTATTCATATCACATGATCATCTGTAATGTATAATATGAATACTCCCACACTATAAATATACATTCACCTTTAAGTCATTTACAGGGTTGCTAACTCTCAAGCATCTGGCGTGACTCTCACGCTTTCAGCATTTAAAAAAATAAACGTTTCCATTCTATTCGTTTTATTTTGCATAAATCAGGGTTTATACTAAGTAAACAAGGACTGACAATTCTAAAATTAGGGTTAGGATTACCAAAAGTGTTCTCCGCGCGCTCACACAGAAATTTTACAGAGTCTCACGCCAGCCAAAGTCCCAAAGTTGGCAACCCTGCATTTAGCAGACACTCTTATCCAGAGCACATACATTTAAAAAACCTAGGTGAAACAACTACAACTTCTTAGGGTGAACTGTGGAGATAAGGTTTAGATAACAATAATGCAGTAAAACATTGTTTGAATCACAGCATAATCTCATTGTTGCTGCAGTATTACTTGGTTCTCATATTGTAGACTGCATACAGCATCGTAGTGAAAATGTCATTCATTCATTGTGCACTTGTCCTCACAGAAGGGTAATTTAGATAAGGTAACCATGATGTACATTTAGGCCTGGAAGTATTTGGACACTGACACAATTTTAATAATTTTCAAAATATATTCAAGATAAAGTTATATAGTGAACATGGGCTTAAAGGGCAGCCTCTCAGATATAGGGTATATTTGAGGTTATTCACTTCCAAAATTGAAGGAAGGGTTTAGGAATTATAGCTCTTTAATATGTAGCCCTCTGTTTCCTTCGGGGTCCGCGTGGCATAGTGGGCTAAGTGGTCAGTGGTTTGAGCCTGACCATGGGTTCTCTGACTTTCCCCGGACCTCCTGCACAAATTGGCATAGTGCTCCAGCAACTCCTTGTGCACAGTTCGGGCAGTTGTAAATTTAATCGTTAAAGTATAGTCGGTGAACGTAATAATCCTGTGCATGATCTGACTAAAGGCTTCCGTGTTGAATGAACAGTGAGAAAAGAATCAGCGGCTGGGCGACATGTGGTTGGATAGTAAAGAGAAACCCCTTCACAACATCTAGCTAAATGAAGAACACTCTCCAGGAGGAAGGCATATCATTATCCAAGTCTACCATAAAGAGAAGATTTCACAAGAGCAAATACACAAGGTTCTTCACAATGTGCAAACCATTCATAAGCCGCAAGAATAAAAAGGCCAGATAAGACTTTGCCAGACAACTTCTTCAAAAGCCAGCCCAGTTCTGGAACAGCATTCTTTGGACAGATGAAACTAAGT
This sequence comes from Umbra pygmaea, assembly GCA_016801145.1. Lineage (NCBI taxonomy): Eukaryota > Metazoa > Chordata > Actinopteri > Esociformes > Umbridae > Umbra > Umbra pygmaea. The sequence goes on from JACXGM010001700.1 coordinate 1,594, forward strand.
TCAAACTGTACCAAAATGATGGGAAGAAAAATGTGAGAAGACTTGGAACACAGTAAAACACGGTGGAGGCAGTGTGATGACATGGGCATGCATGGCTTCCAATGACACTGGGTCACTAGTGTTTATTGATGATGTGAAAGAGGACAGAAGCCGCCAGATCTGGATAAATTCTGAAGTGTATAGGGATATATTGTCTGTTCAATCTAATTCAGCAGATTTGATTGGACAGCGCTTCACTTTACAGATTGGCAATGACCCAAAACATAATGCGAAAGCAACCCAGGAGTTTAAGGCAAAGAAGTGGAATATTCTGCAATGGCCAAGTCAATCACCTGATCTCAACCTGATCAAGCATGCATTTCACTTGCTGAAGACAAAACTTAAGGCAGAAAGACCCACGAACAATCATCAAATGAAGACAGCTGCAGTAAAGGCCCGACCAAAGCATCACAAAGTAGGTAACCCAGCATTTGGTGATGTCCATGCGTTCCAGACTTCAAGCAGTCATTGCCTGCAAAGGATTCTTGACAAAATATATACATTTTGTATTAATTAAAAAAAAATGTATTTTATTATTATGATTGTGTTAATTTGTCAAATTACATTTGAGACCCTGAAATAAGGGGACTGTGTATGAAAATGTTGCAATTCCTACATTTCATAAGATAATGTTTGTTCAACCCAAGCTGATTCATCCTTTCAATTGCATCTTGGTTGTTTCGTTTTAATTCCATTGTGGTGCTGTACAGAGCCATTTAGGACAATTGTGTCAGTGAGCAGCCTAGACCAAATATTTCCGGACCTAACTGTAATTAGCAATATATTTAGTCATAAACCTCACTGCAGCTAAATGCAGATGTCACATCCGCCGGTGTTGAGGCGTTGTGTGTGCTAGAAGGATGGAGACTACATTCCAGGGAGGAGTGTTCTAAATGTTTATTTGAACACCTTGATGAGGTACCATCATAGTTTAAGGCAGAGATGCTAACTACACTGTTCCTGTAGCTGCACAACAAGCTACGCTGCTCTTAACGCGGCATCTGACGCGGTTGCTACAGAACATGTACGCCTGGCTCACAAGATTACGCACGACACATAACGAGGTGAAGGCTCAATCAGTAATACACACAGTGTTTAAACAGCTTTTCTCGAACACAAGATGATACTACTAATTTCCCCAACTAACACAAAATAGGACTGGAAGTGACAATAACGAGCGCCGCTTTTTCGGGCACTATATTAAATAGCCCTATAGTATACTAATAACTAACCTCAAGAAGGTGTAGAGGGAATCACCCAATTAAATACACTCATGCGTAATGATGATACCCAGATTAGCCAGCTATACTCAGTGCACAGAAGGGGACGCACAAAACCATAAACGCAAAGTATAAAACACTACACAACACACAATAAACAAGAAGTACCGGTACATAAAGTCCTTGTGTCGTGACAGGAGAATTATAATTATGGTTTGAAATTGGCAGCCCATAGTTATCTATTCATTTTTTTACTGTTGGGTACCATTATTTGTCACCTCTGCCAACCCATAACCTCTTATCTGGTATCATGGTGCCCAGGGTCTCACCAGAAGCTTCCTTCCCCGAAATCAATGAACAATTCTGCAGTGTACTTGGTTGCTGATAACAACAAATGCAACTGGCTTTTGTTGTTAAAAGAACAGTGGACAAAAAAATACTGTTGTCAAAATAAGAGAAACTATTAAAATGATTACACATATGGTCTTCAAATACACCAGGTCACTCCTACCCCCTTGAAAATTTGCTTTGTTGGATAAAAATGGGGTTCATCCTCAAAGCTTAGCCATAATATCTAAATAGGTATGTGTTTTCCAAGTAAACTCACTTACCTGCTAGTCGACCCAATATTTGACAGACAACATGAATCACAGAGTAAAAACGTATCTATTTTCATTGTCTCACTGTCGACAGGCTCACCTGTCATAGCCTTTTAAATTTAATTTTCAAAAAGTCTTTGCTGACAACATTCAGTTAAAAAGCAAACAGTAATTAACTGGTTATTGCCATCCTGCAAGTTCATGCATGCAATCAAAAATAATACATAACAATTGTAATAAAATGCAGGCCATTTAGTAACATTATTATCATTGTTTAAATTTATAAAATTAAAAGAAACATACTGCCCTGCCCCATTAGGATATTGGTGCCCATACAAACAAATTTGTACATTTTAGTTTCTCCTTATTTGCAAACCCAATCACATAGGTTGTCTTCTAAATTTGGTGGAATATTCTGGAAAAGTACTCCTTCTGAATAAGGTGATTCCTACTTTTTTTATCTAGTTTCTCTCAGAGGGACCTCACTCTGGTTTCCATTTTTCCAGTCTGCAATAAGACTACTTAAGGGCTACAGGACAGTCTCCCATGCCCAATTCACTTTTTTGTTTTATATCACAATTCACCATGCAGTGTTTAAAAATATATTTGTAATCTCATTGTGAAATTTCTTTACTCATATCGTTATGTTGGCTACCCAGTTTATATTTCAAGTGAATCCATCCTAAAAAGGATGGCAAATGCAAGAAAATGTATAACACGTGCAAAGGGACAAAAGAAAACATCTACATTCAAGCAATATGCATTTATATGATCAGATATGACCACCATCAATATCCTCAGAACCAATACTGGTAAAAAAAGTTAATTAGTTATTTATATGCAACCTGTAAGTCAACTGTCCCTGAATGATCATGTGAAAGATGCGTGATCGGGCGGTGACAAAGTGACGTACCTAGTGAAACTGGCCAATAGAAGGCTATGTTTTGCAGCTTTTTTCTAGTAAATACTATGACCTATCCCCTCTCTGACTGCTGCAGAGTGAACAGATGAGAAATGGAGGCAAGAATGATTGTAGCATATACCGACTGATAGAATCGATAATATATTTTCTTGTGTTGTACTATAACGGTCTACAAATTCAAATAAGGCCTGCCTATTAAAATAGGTTTTCTCAAAATAAACTGAGAAGAGTTTTATTAGTTGACTAACATAAACGTCCGTGTAGATATGGTAATCTGAATCACATTTTATCTACTGTACTGATTTATAATCGACGTGCGCATATCGTTTTCGACGGTGGTTCGCCATCCAACTCTCCTCTTCCTTCTTGACGCAGTCCGAATAGTACGCCGGTGGTTCGGAGAATGCTAAAGAATGAGTCAGAGGGATACATTGGTTCATTTATTTGCAGGAGGGTGAGTATAATTGGTTTAACACAAATACCGGTAGGTTTTGTAGCTATAAATGGTTACATTATTAAACGAGCCGTTTTCCATTGAGGGCGTGCATGTAACAGTAGCTGCACTACCCGTGCTGTCCTCAACACCTACAACCAAGCAAATTATAAGTCTGTATTGTATCATCAAAGTAGGCTATGGTTTAAACAATGTATACATACATAAGTCGACCGTATACAGTAACTTCTTTGTTACACAGCACATTATAGATTCGATAGAAATGTTGATTCTATGCATCACACTCACACACAGCGTTTCGTGTTTTCCAACATCTGACCGATGAGTGAATGAAACGTCCATGACAGTGACGCCGGCCTTTGTTGTCCTCGATTGCATAGCAGTGTTTGGCATAGCACGTTTTACTCGTAATTAGCTACAAATCTAGCTAGTGATGTAGTTAAATGTATCTCCGAATATCATGATGACATTTCATGACACATTTCTGTTTTATTTTCATAGCCCGATAATTGACAGATGTCAAAGCCTTTTGTCACGACTGCTGCTGTAAAAAGGGTTATATAAAATACATTTGATTGACTGACAGCAGCACACTGTACATTAACCACTGAAACACATGTTTTGTAACGCCTATTTTTTTCTCAGGTTTAGGTTATCCGTAACTAAAACTGCAAGTTTAAACATGTTGAGATCCAATATATCAACGGAATAATTAGCCAGAGAAGTGTGTTCAAACAAGTCTCCATGTGTCAAGTGTCAATTTATTTATAAAAACTGAAAGTCTCATATGCAGCTTTGTCAAAACGACATGAGTAATTTCATTATGGTTCCTCTTCTCATTGTAAAAGTTAAAGGGGTTTTTCTTCAAATTTAAATTATGAGGAATCAACTGAACGCTCTTAAGAGAAAAACCCTTTATGTAAAAGTTTCCATTTGAAAACCCCATTAATTAACAATTTTAGAGCATATAACTAGCAATGAATGTAGTTCTCTGTGTCTTACTGTGACACTTAGGGCATGTTCTAGCTGTTAAATATTCACATTCAATAGATCTGCTGACAGTGGTAGGGTTAAAGGACACATGTCTATAACTTAGGTCACTGAATTGACTTAATGTGTCAAAGTCTGTCCGCTCCTGCTGAATGTAAATTTGAGCAATATGCTTATAGCGTATTTTATAGCTACCAGTTAGTCATCAGAGTCATTCATGAAATTTGACACATACTATGCTTAGGCATCTGTCTTGAAAAATTAATAAATTAGCATGGAGAAAGGGTCTGACTACTTTTAACATGCATGTAAGCCATTTAGCAGTCACTTTTATCCAGACCAGTGTACAATGACATATTTTTTGGTACTGGGAATTAAACCCAAAACACTGGCAAGGGCTATGTATGTCAAATGTATGTCAAATGTAGTCATTGGCCTGAGTAGTGGAGTTGCCCGTTTTAATGAGCTTTGTTGTCTTACAAACTACTGTATAAATATAGTTGTAACTATTAAGTTACACTGGCCCTGATTTCAGCCAGACGGCCAGTGACTCCAGTAATCTACTAATAGGATTCAGGTTAGCATGCTGTTAGCTTTATCAGATGGTTTTGCTAGGAATGAAAAGCGTGACAACAATTTATCCCGAGGACTGCAGTAGCCCATCCTGTGTTTTTGGCTGTTTTGTGCCAGTCCCTCGCCCCGCGTTCCTCCTCAGAGAGGGAACATGATGATTGGTTCCACTGAACGGTCAACATACAGTGTTTTGTATTTTTTAAACTTTTATTTTCCCCTGTTAATGGCAACACCCTAGTTTCTGTGTCTGTGCAGAGTTAAAAGTAGAATGCAAAAAAAATGGTATGTTATGCCCTTCGTTGAGCTTAGAAAACCTCATGGAGTGTGCATGAGTCGTGGACAAAGTTCATACACACAAACACTGGTGGCAGCATGGCACTGCCTTGGGAATCTAGGCCAAAGGTCGCTCCTGCCTCTGTGTGGGTTGAGTTTTTGAAAGGGAGAGGTAAATATAGTCTGACCGGGAATGAGGGCTTCAGTACAGTTGAAAGCTGGCTAGAAGTAGCTTTACCCAGAGTGGATTTCAAGAGTGAGTGCTTACATATTTGTCAACTCCTCACTTATGTGTTGATTGAGAATGGAGCTTGGTTGGCCTGGAGCAGCCTAACAAATACAGGGTTAACCCAACGGTAGTATGCCTAACCCACTTAGCTTGGAGGCGGGGTTTAAAGTCTCCCAGGCAGTCAGTTGTCCAGGGTACCAGAGTTAGCATCTGTAATTATAGCGCTATGCTTCATGTTCACCTCCAGCTACACGTGTCAGGATGAACCTGTCCCAGATCTAACGGCTGTGGGTGTGTTTTGTTATACTTCTCAAAACCTTTGTTGGTTTTTACCTCAAGGAACTCAGAGTTGAGTCCACCATTAAAACATCAGAAATGTTGTGCCCATAGTAAAAAAATGATGTCAAGCTTCAAAGATAAAGCAGCAAAATAAAAGCATAGGTTTTTGTTTGGTTGCTAGCACTACATTGTAGCATGGCAAAAAGCACTAAAGCTAATTGTAATAAAATAAAACAGGATTTATTTTTTGTCATTTATTCTGACCTGGTGATTATCTACCTTTCTCTCTCCCTGCTGGTCCAGGTGTGGGGGCACAGTGGGGGCTATACTCACCTGCCCCCTAGAGGTGGTGAAGACCAGGCTGCAGTCCTCTCATGTCACCTTTTACATCTCTGAGGTGCAGCTCAGCACTGTCAACGGGGCCAGTGTGGCACGAATGGCGCCCCCGGGACCGCTGCACTGTCTCAAGTAAGCTCACCGTGACAGTAGTCACAGAAAAGTCTTTATTATATAGACTATGCCAGCAATGGCACATATACATGAAATAATGACACGTGTTTTTCATGTTTCTGTTTGTTTTCATTCCTGATTACTTAGTCGAATCACGATTGAGTGAAGGCGGTGCTTAATTGTGGAGATGGAACACCAGTAGCAATGCGTATAGCTTATGTACACAGAAGAACAGTGAAAAAATGGACTACATCATGCAAAATGTGGTTCTATTTTTCAAAGATGATCTGTTGACAGATTGTTTTGAGTAATTTCTAATTGCTTTCATATTAAGTTGATGTTTATGCACTATTGAAAGATAAGACACACTGTGACAAATTCTGATACAAAACACAACCCGAATGTCTGGAAAATGTTAAATGTCAGGTTCGTATTCAGCTCTGGGTGTAGCCACGCTATTTACAGGTCAATTGAATCTCTTATGAATTCAATAAATCAATTGAAAACACTGAACTATTGGAATTAAAGTCTTTCTAAATTTGCACCAGAAACCAACAAGTGAAATTACTGCATCATAAAATGATCGCCAGACGTCCTAGAAAGACTAGATGTTTATCTCACCAGCTTTCAACATTAAGGTCATTTACATTACCTCATCTGCCCTTTGACACCTTGTGCCACATGACCCAAATAGAATGCAAGGGAGTATTATCAGACAGAAATATATTGTGATTTGGACTAGAGATACCGATACCAGTACTTGATATCAGGCCCGATACTGGGCATAAGTACTCGTACTCGTACTTGTAATTGTGAAAAAGGCCCAATACTCCAAGCCGAAACCTCCTCCACATTTAAGAAAATTATGCTGCGCAATGCTTTACAGATTAGCCATAGATGGCCATAGTTGTTTTCTTAAAGTACCAGAGAGGGAATAGTAGCCTACTGTACAACACAGTGTATAGATAGGAAACAGTTGTATTGCTCAAACATGTAACGACTGGAACAACAATACCAACAAATTGTTAAATCTGATTCATGTAAATATTTCAATGGAAATGTAGCTGTATTCCAGCACTATGAATATATTTCATATTTATGATAACAACAGTCTACTTCCTCATTCAGAGACCAGCTTATAAAGCTGTACAACTGTATTTATTGCTATTTAAAAAAAGAAAGAAAACGATTTAAATGGCATAATGCTTCCCTGCAATATGAGAAGGAAAGACAAATGTCGGTAGTTTAAAACACTTCTGGGTGAACAAAATAGTGGAAGTTCTGACATACTAACGTTAAGCTATAATTGTGTACCGATTATAATAAAACAGTTAAATACCTTAACTAGGGCTGCACGATATTGGAAATAAATTACATTGCGATATTTTGTTTCCCAACGATATATATTGCGATGTTGCAAGCCATCAATGTAGGCTACAGTCAATAATTACCATTCCATGATACTAATAATTTCACTAATAAACAAGCTTCATTACAAGAGACAAAAAGCTCACTTAATATTTTATTACAAAATTAGACCAGATCTCTGTAAACAGAAAAGCAGTACACATTTTCATATAAAACAGCAGCTTTACACCAAGTCCCTGATTGGTTTATAAAAATATAACTGAAAATAAATATTTTTTACAAAAGAACTTTTTGGTGCACAATCTTTTGTTTTTAAGTCAACTTTTCTTAGCCAAAGTGCCAAAGTAAAACAGTGTTGGTAATCATCATAATCATGGCTAAGCAAATGCGACGTGTAATGGCAACATATCTTTACGATATGAAACATTATTGCATTTGTTATTTCTTTCTGTCGTTGACAGCGTTTCTGGTAAGGTGTCACACTAGCAAAGGCATCGCAAATAGTGTTTTGTTTTGATTGACATCGAGATTTGATTTTGTATTCGTCGTAAAGTTGTATGTATTCGTTGCATGTTCCGGCAATGCTACTATCGCACATGCGCCCATCGCGATGTCGATGATAAAACACAACATCGTTCAGCACTAACCTTAACAGAATATTATATGATTAGGTCATTATCCCTGTTTGGAGAAAGTCACTTCAAACAGACATTCTCATCTTACACAAAAGGTCTGCAATGCTTAGTGGAAATGCGAACACAAACATGCGACTATTGCATTCACTTACGTAAACTAATAAATATTACACATTCTTGACATGCAGTGTAAATGATGTTCTTCTGGATATGTAGATTCTATGTATTCTATATTTAAAATGGCTGATCAACATCTAAAAAATTGCTGATTTTAGCTTAATAAATATGACATTTGGCATAGTTATTAAAAGTATTGGTACTCGTATCGGCAAGTACCCAAAATAAAATTATCTGCACTTGTACTTGTTCCATAAAAAGTGGTATCAGCCCATCCCGAATTTGGATTTTTAAATATAATTTTACTTGACTGTTGTACTTTAGCTACAGTCTGGGAAGTTCCCTTCGCATTTTAGCTTCTATTGTGCCAATATGTTTTTTTACACATTGAGTCACATGTCAGGAATGCCTTTTTACATTATTTTGGCTAAAACATAATGTTATGTATATATAATCTCATCCTGTCTTTCTCCCCTCCTGGGTTTTATGGTATTATCACCATTAAAAACAAGAACCTATTAATTGACATTGTTGTCAATTGCAAAAAATAGTGATATATTCAAAACACAGTATTAGCTAACAGAATGCAAGGAGTCAAACAAAGAAATTATCAGACAGGTATTCTCTTGGTTTTTTTGTGTTATCTCTTCAATTAAATTAAAAACTATTAAATGAGTGGGACCTTACCCTAGCTGATTCTAAATATTCCAAGATACAATACATTATACTGCCTTGGCCAAATATGGAGCTTACATTCATCACTTTGAAGAGGCAGAAATATCCTGTTATTACCATTTTGCGGAAGTCGTATGTTTCTTGAGATTTCTGCCTTTACCAATATTTTATTTTTAATCATTGTAGCACAGATACATACTGAACCAAGGTTCCATGACTTCTCCGCATATTTTAAATTAATTAAACAGAAAAAAGAGGAGCTTTACACCAATGCATTAGCCTAGAGTGGCACATTGTAAAAATCCATTCCATGACACATACTTCTACCGTCATTCATATTGCCCACATGTACAATGAACTTAGCTGTATGGTCATACATGACAAACCTGAGGATTTTTACAACAACAAATTAGTAGCCACATGACTTTAGAGTATGCGTTTCTGAAACATTTAATCAACAGTATGACCAGATTTAGTGTCACATAACGTCTTTTCACGTCGGTGGTACCTTCCACATGGGAGTGTTTTCTTTGTTTACAGTATATTGTTATGTCACCTGGCATACAGCCGAGCTGTTTAAAGGACAACGGACAGCTCATTACATTTTGGTGCATCTACCACTGTGTACTAGTCTTTGAGTCACCTTGCAATATCCTCTATATTGTTGAGTGAGAACCGTGTTCTCCTTGAAGACATTTCAAAATAAAAGCGCTACAGTGCCACTGAATATCTTCCTAATGACTACTGACATGACTGGAGGCTGAGATGCAAAGAGGACATCTACAAGTTGTGCAGTGTAGCTGTTATTATATCTGGCCAGGCAATTATATAGCCGTGTGGTTAGAGTATGACAATCTAGTTAAATCTGGATTTCTTCAGCTTTGACTTTGAAAGCTCTGTTCTGTTGGCAGTTGGATTCCTGCCTTGTTGCTGTGTTCTTGGGCTTGCTTCTCAGATAGCCCTGGGGAAGCACTAGCTGAAACCCAACACTATGCAGCACTGAGAGTAGGAAAAACTATTTGAAGTGGGTCACTAGCAAATGCAGTGCCTGCCAAACCCCATTTACAACAGAGTAGTGGCCTTGATATCAGTCTTCTAGGACTAAGGGTGAATCCCATTTCTCTGTCTTACCCCTACCCCTACCCCTTCGTCTTAACCCTAGCCCTTGTCCCTCGAAACCGAGTGGTAATGGATAGGGATGAAAACATACCCCTATGAAATGAGACACCACTTGGTTACAGGTACGTTATCATACATTGTTAGCTAGCTGGCTGATACATCACCAGAGGCGACAAGTGTTGATCACAAACTTAAAGATATCAAACGAAATCCGCTGCTAATGTAGTTTAGTTAAACCTATAGACATGCATGGTGTGTATTCAAGGCTAGTCATTGAAATGCAGGACTGTTGTTCACATCAGCAATGTAATGAAACTAGCAATTTTTAAAAACGTTTAAATTAAGGACATGGTTGCAAATATATATCTACAGAATTGTGTAGAGCACAAAACAAGTCTGTTGTAATTTTTAAGTAAATTATTTAAGCCGAAAATACATTTATTGGACTCTTGATGATCTGGCTAGCATTGTTGCCGTTTGCGCAGTGTATTCTGGGTACCCCTGAGTTTCGAGTAAGCTCTCAAAAATGCTTGGTTTTAAGGGGTATCCACCCCTTCCCCTTAGCCCTACCCCTAGATCAAAATGAGAATTGGGATAGCCCTTACTCTCACATGAACACGCAAAACTAAGGGGAAGGGGTAAGGGGAAGGGAAGACAGAGAAATGGGATTCACCCTTAGTCTTAGAGGAATAGTCACAATTTATTTAATTGTTTGATCTAGAGCAGTGGTTCTCAATCCTTGTCCTGGGGACTCACAGCCATCCCACAGTTTTGTTGTAGCCCTAAACTAACTCACCTGATTTCAGCAGCCAAGAGCTTGATGAGTAGTTGATTCAGGTGTACTAGCTCATGGATACATCTAATACATGGAATGGCTGTGGGTCCTCAGGACAAGGATTAAGAACCACTGACCTAGAGGCCTTTTCCTTTAAATTTAAACCTGTTTTCAATCTCAATAAATTAGGTTAATGAAAAAATATTGTTTGTTTGAATTGAAGGCTAGAATTTATGATTTTTGACTGTTTCAGTAGGGAAATGTACTTCACAGTAAAAAACATTGATATCTTACTAGGTATGACTTGAGCTGTGCACTTCCTCACGCACAGACTGCTTTGTGTGTTCCTGCACTTTGTTTCTGCAAGACTGTGTGCACAGAACACAAAGTCTGTGAGGAAGTTAATATAGCTCATGTCATGTCTAGTAAGTATAAGGAATATATAACAAGTACTATGCACCCTTGGAGTAGTTAAACGTTTTATTTTCAATCATTTGATGAGCGCTCCAAAATGTTCTCAAAGAATCACAGGAACTGCTGTAATCGATTGCGTGGTATCCATCTTTTCAACTGAATCTGGGTAGGATAACGGCTTTGATTTACAAAAAACTATCGATTTACAATTTTGTCAATATTCAAAAGTAATGTTTAGAGTATTGTGTAACAATGTGAAATGTTAATGCATATGCTCTGCTAAATCCCAAGTCATAGAATTAAATTTATACATGTAAAATTCTCTTGTACTACAAGTTTAATGTCTATTTGTGCATTGTCCCTGTTTCAAATAAATACATTTCCATTCCATTCTCTGACAACTTATATAGCACTATATGATAAAGAAGTAAGGAGATGTTTGAATTAAACAAACAAGGCCTAATGCTTTTTGGCCAATAAATGTAAAAAAAGAAATGCCCTTCTTGTGTCTGATGAAGTTCACGTAAATGGCGTTGTTTTTTGGGGGTGGGGAACAAACGGATAAATGAAGAATTAGGAGGTGATTCTTTGATTTCAAATGTTGGTAATATGAAGGAAAAATATATTTGTTGGGGTAGGTGGAACAATGATCCCGTCGTTAAAGAGCCCTTGAACGTCATGCTGTTTATGTTGTAGTTGTCCTGTCTTATCTGAGTCTCCCTGGCTGGCAAGCGGCCCAACCCTGGCTGATGAGCCAGCTCCTTGTAGATGACCTTGTTGACTCCGTCGTTATCAACTGTTCATGTATTTCCAATTTGACATGTAAATATTGAGGAAAACCATCGAGGGGACTGTATGATCAGTTAATGGTCTGTTTTTGGTTTTGTACGTCACTTTAGCAAAATGACACAGTTAACTAGAAACAAAATGTTAAAATATAATCGGTAACAGCCATTGGGCTGTTCATGATTATTCCCATTGGTGCTGTCTCTGTAATAGAACTGTGCTTTCATATCCAGTTTCAGAGTATCAGAAATCATCAGGGGAACCAGCCCAATGCTAACTAACATGTTCCTCTACAGGTTGATACTGGAGAAGGAGGGCCCCCGCTCGCTCTTCAGAGGACTGGGGCCCAACCTGGTGGGCGTGGCTCCTTCTAGGTATGACCTAACTGCCAGCGCAAAATCAAGTTCTCCTGTCAGAAATATTATAAACATTTTTGTTAGAACACTTCATTATGAGCATATTCTCAAAGTGCATTAAAAATGTTGTGGCTGTTGCTTGTATTCAATTGTCTTTTTTGTGTAATTTTTCTGCTTTTATTTTTTTTCTGGTGAGTAGATGTAGAGGGAATATTGGAGAGAATACATTTTCTTTCTGGTATTGGAATATTCCAACGTGTAATATTTAAACACTAACTCTATAGCTATGTTTGATTGACTAATTCCAGACCAGCCCTACCCCCCCCCCTTTGCTGATTCACAGCCAGTAAAATTCCACTCTCTCCCTGTCGTCACCTTCCATCTCCACTGGGGGCATCGTCTCGACTCCCTAGTGGTAGATTCTAAATGCATGCGAGACTGAGTGTGAGTCATGTGATCGAGCAGCCTCTTTGCACCACAGACAGGGTTAGCGTAGGGTTGTGTCATGTGACTGATAGAGCGCCCACAGCATCACAGCAAAGATAAATCTCTGTCCCTCTCATTCGATTGACTTTGCCCTCTCTGTGTGGCATTAAATGACCTTGACATTCATCTGCCTATTGCACTCGTGTCTCTCTTTGTCTGACTGTAAGAGATCTGATTGTGTGCGACGCTGTCCTCTGCGGGGGGGCAGGGGCTGGCTTGTGATGTGCAGGGCAGTGAGGGGATGTTACGTAAAATCTGGCCCCGCTAATGAATCTTACCACACAATCCTGGAGGCAGAGAGCGAGGAAGGAGGGGGTAAAATGGAGTGTGGTAGGTGGATTAGGTGTGTGTCTATTTGGGTCATTGTTAGGGCAACCGAGGTCTGACACTTAAAGGGAATGCCCTGTGTAGCATAATTTATAATGACTTACAATGATTGAAGTCGTCACATTATGTTAAAATAAGATTTGTGTGGGTGTACTCCAACAACAGAATGGTGGGGGCATATACCAGAAAGAAACATGCTACTTGGGTGCCGATTGGCCGGCGTCTGATCGGTTGGCTTCAACCTCCGATTGGCCAGCGCATTCTCCACTGCAACATGACATCATACTGTGTGGCATTTTATTGAACTCGATCTGAGTTGCAGCTTGACATGTTTTTTTTAATGTTGTTTTTCACCCTTCTGGACAAACAATATCAGGTGTCAGTTAACAACATGAACGTTACAGATTTACAACCCTATGAAAAATACCCCCCAGGCAAACAAATGTTTTACAGGAGCTTAGACTGTTATACCGAACTTTGGCACACAACTGACATATTGTATATTTAATGAAAACAATGTGTATAAATGTGTACTGTATACATAATGTAAAGTGAGACATGCAAACACCCGACAGTATGGAGGTTGAGACTGAGTGGAGAGTGGCCGCACACTGCTGCTCAATGTGCTAAACGCCGCCGTGTTGGAACAGAGGGCATCTTTACACTGATAGATACCAATAGCTTTCAGCAACATTTTCCGAATTCACACAAGCTAATTTCCATACTGTTTTTCTTTACACTGCCATGTCTCCAGACCACGATCGTGCGTGTGGGTGTGTCATTCGAGACCTTTTAAGCTGGGTGTACTTCGCTCAGAAAACAGCGAAGTACACCCAGAAACTTACAGTGAAGAATTTCCCCTAAATACACATTTATCTCCTGGGCTGTTAGCAAAGCCCCAGATGATCTTTCGAATTCCTCTCATGCGCTACCTCTGGATGTTGTGTGGAATTCGAGAGAGACTCAAGATTAAACACTACAATTGTGTCTCGTCCTGACTTTGGCTTGAGCGGATTTAGAAAATGTTTTTGAAAGCTATCGGTATCTATCGTAGTGTGAAAACCCTCAGGAACACCAGGGCTTGTCCCCTGCCTGACTTTAACCTACAGCAAACCAGCAGGGGGCATTCTGAGCAGGCACCGCTGGCTGTGGAAAGGTACTGGCTGAAATGTCTCCATTGCAGAGGGCAGACAGATGCAGCATCTGTTCTACCATTAGGGTCTGCATGGCTGGATGCCTGTATGGATGTTCATCCATAGCACAGTGGAGCACACTTAAGATATTTTATTCCACGTCACATCGCAGCGATCGCTTACATAAGACTGTGGTTCTCAAACCTCTCGTGGATGGTCCATGCATCAGATTTATTCCACAGCTCAGAACATAACTCAATCAATACAATTTATTATATAAAGCCCTTTTTATAACAGCAGTTTTCACAAAGTGCTTTGACAGATACCCGGCCTGAAACCCCAAAGAGCTAGCAACAACAAAAGATGCATTGAGTCTAGGAAAAACTCCCTAGTAGGTGGAACCTAGGAAGAAACCTAGAGAGAGGCCAGACTCAAGGGGTGGCCAGTCCTCTTCTGGCTGTCTTTGGTTGGGAATCTACTGATCAAGCTGGTGGCTACTAGTTGGGGACTACAATGACATTGCTAAATTTTTCGGGGTCCCCAGTGGAGGTGTAAGAACCACTGACATAACACTGCCAACACATGTACTACATGCACACAGTATTGCTGGTTCAATTCCTGAGTGGGCCAAATTACTTGTGGCTTTGAGCACCTTACCCCAAGCTGCTCCTGCGATTGTCTCTGTTCCTGCCAAGATAAATGCAATGTTTTATTGAACATAATTCGTGTCTATAAGGGTTCCAGGCTTTTATTTCTGTGCTAACTTAGACAATCCTGAGGCCAGTTGTTGTTTGAAACTGTACTTTTTTGCCCTAATTGAAGAAAAATTATATTTATCCATCCTAACCCAATAAAGTATTGTTTCATAATTACTGTTCAAGAGAAACGATATTGTTTCTTATTGCGTCACCGTTCTCTGCTGTTTCCATAGAGCCATTTATTTTGCTGCTTACTCTGCTGCCAAGGATCAGCTGAATGGGGTGTTTGAGCCTGACTCCACACAGGTCCATATGGTGTCTGCCGGCTTAGCAGGTAACAGTTGTTCCTCAACCCTCCTCTGCGCTCTGTAGCCTGTGTGCCAGTTCAGATTCTACTGGTTGTTGTTGTTTTAAAAGTTTACTTCTTTAGGCTAATTTTGATTTCCAGCAACATTGTATTTCAAAGGGTTACTTTAAAAACTACAAATGGATATATTATTCAGTAATTAACATGTTTTGCTTAAAGTAACAGGTAATAAGTTTTTGATTACATTAAATTCTGTTTCTTTTTTGTTTTCTTTTTCCTTACCTTATTTTAATGTAGTTATTGGATGGCTGTTTTGTTTAAAAAAGAAAAACAAATGTTTTGTGAAAATTGCACTTGCCTATATCCAGCTATGGCTATATATTGTTCATCGCCACTATGGGGCTAACGCTGTTGTGGACTTGCTTCCTGTGTGAGTGTTTAAAATATCATCCACAGGTGGTTTTTCCGAAAGCACAATTGAAGACTTTAAGGATCAAACACACTTAACTACTTTAAAACCTTCTGCATTGTATTAGTGAAGGTGGTTAAGGCTTGTTCTAGTCTTAAATCATAGGTTTTCAGTGAGATGTGTAAAGACCCCAGAAAAGTAGCTTGCTACAGCTTCTGGCAGTAGCTAATACAAAGTAAAAAATAAATAAATAGATAACACATGTGAAACCTACTGATGCATTTTGTACTAACTTCCTGTCCTCACACTCGGTGAACATGACAGAGGCACAGCACTCTACTAACTGCTACTACAGAGTGTACTAATAGCTAACTGGCTAACCTAGCAATAGTTATCTGGCTAATATACCAGTTGAAAGGATGCTAAATTACCATTAGCTAGTAGGCTAACATAGCAGTAATTAGCTGGCTAAAGTACCAGTAGCTAGCTGGGTAAAGTACCAGTAGCTAGCTGGCTAGATTACCAGTAGCTAGCTGGCTACTATGCCAGTAGCTACAGTAGCTGGCTAACATACCATTTGAAAGCAGGTTAAGTTACCATTAGCTAGCATGCTAACGTAGAAGTAATTAGCTGGCTAATGTACTCGTAGCTAGCTGGCTAAATTACTAGTAGCTAGCTGGCTGCTCCAGCAATTTGAAGACAAAAACAACATCCTCAAAGTTTGAGTTGTGCTTTCCTTCCCACTCTGACTTTCCCAGTTTTCTTCATTTGTCGTCTCTTTTGAGGCTCTTCGTCTCCTTGGAGGACCCGTAAATGGTGTTAACGTACCAGTTTGTTGCTAAACAGTGAGTGTGGCCCTTCACGCGCTGTCTGTACTGTGTGTGTAGTAAAGGCCCCAGGGCGCTAACATGTCAGGGGCCTCACTTCGGGAGGTCTCCTCGCTTCGCGGCTACACACCGGCCGGACGTTGTTGGGCGGACGCCTCAGGTAGCACCCCATTTCCTTTCACTGGTATGACCATGATGCTAATAATGCTAATGCTAATTATGATGATGCTAGTATAGGTCACAGCCAGCTGGTTTGCAGCATTTCTATTTGCTTTGACTTCTATGTGATTGTACAGACTTGATACACTGCCGCCCTCCACCCCCCTCCCCACCCCCTTTTACCAGCCAATTTCCCTTCCACATATTCCCACTGTAAAGGTAAATCACCACACACATAACACACACTTTGGTTGTTAAACATTTTATGGAGAAATGCTAACCTTGTCATTATAACAGTATTGAGTGTGCTTATTCTGGTTACTTTTAATTCTGTTTCTATTACGACTACTTTAGTATTGACTCTATTCTTAGTTTTAGACCCTTTGCCGCTCTAGATGGGTGACTCATGTGTCAGTACATAGCACATAGGGTGTAGAGCTCAACCTACATACATGCTGAAACATTCCCCAAATATTATCACTAATTTATGTATTCTCTTCACCAGTTAGCTACATCTTGGACATAATATAATGAATAGACCAAAAAACCTCAGCAAATTTCATATTTAATTTAATTCTATTTCATTTACATCTTCTGGAAACTTTGTATTACCTAAAATATGAATAGTATTTCATACACAGGAAAACCATTTGTCCTTGTTACAATTTCTGCAGACTACATACATTTATATAGCTGTTATGCATTAAAGCCTATACCAAGAAAATCACCCAAACCAGTGTTCTATTAGTTAGGAAGAGCTGGTCATCTGCTGCTTATGTAAAGCATGTTCCGTAGCAAATGTACATCTAATTCATGGGAAGAAAAGGAGCACTGCAATTAATGTTGACGTAGAGTGGGTAGCAACGCATCCTAGAGCCTCTTAAGTTCAGCTCAGGTTAGCTAGGCGGGTGTCTTATTTCATCCTACAGTCAAACAGTACAGACCGTCCAGCTAGTTCATTTTATTCATCTGGATTAATGTCTCAGTATGTTCTAACCTGGGCTGGCTGCATTAGAGCAGATGACCTTGGGGCCATTCCATAACTACGCAGGCGTTTACACCGATTTTAATTTGTTTAATATGGGTCAGGACCTAAGTGTTAAAGGGAGGACTACAGTCAATCAATCAGTCAGTACTTCAGTGATCGTTCTATTGATGTTATTGTTCTGCAACATCAGGCCCCTCCCACACACTCCGTCGTCAATGGAAACAGCATTGTGATATGCAACTTTAAGAAATGAAATTGATACCTGCAATGTTTGGAAAATATTTTTGAATTGAAATATCACATATCATCAGAGATAAAGTAACTAAACCGTCTGTTTTTTATTAGCAGGCTTGACAAGGTTAGCATTTCACCTCTTGTACATTACATTACCATAATGACTATATCAGGTTTCACATTATCCCCTAATTTAATGAACCCTATTGCTACTGTATAGAATCCTATAAAAGTAAGTGTGTTAATGATACAGGAAGAGTTACACATTTAGCATAAGCTAAAGAAAAAACTATTTTAAATAAAATTTATTCATCTTGTGTAACATGTTTATTACTTTTTCTCATGAAGAGGGGTGATGTTGCGTTTACATCAGACCTGCTTTTCTTTTTGTCTTTCTTCCCCTTACCAAGAAAGACATCCCTGACAAAACGTAAAGCAGAGAAACAACACGAGACCTCCTCGTACA
The DNA here is from genome assembly GCA_016801145.1 of Umbra pygmaea. NCBI lineage: Eukaryota > Metazoa > Chordata > Actinopteri > Esociformes > Umbridae > Umbra > Umbra pygmaea. Next base: position 19,901 of record JACXGM010001700.1, read on the forward strand.
TTTAAAACAGGTGTGGGTCCGAAAAGGTCATCGGGGGGGTCAAAGGGGGAGGTACAAGTGTGGGCGGTTGAAGAGTAGAGACTGGTTGTATAAACTCCTGTTGCTCTATAGTTAATAGTTTAACCATAGAAATAGAATGGATAGAAAGAACATTCCAATTCAAATCAATGTAGCAGAATGGTCAGAGCGGCAACCATTTTAACGTGTACCATTCCATTGCAAAGATCTAGCAGCCTAATTCCGCATAAAACCGATTTGCGTGTTGTCACCATGACAACTAAGAAGAATCGCCATTTTGTTGTGTACTAATCGATTGACCACGCCAAGCAGTTCAATAGCCTTTCTATCGATTCTATTTCTATGGGTTTAACAAAGGTTGAGTTTAAATGTGGGATGGGGATTCTGATCAGGATGTTACCTGTTTATATACTATAAAGGGTGGGGGGATAAACTTCCTAGAAACTCAGGGATTTGGTCAAACGGGTTACCTCTTCCATCTACTGAATTACATATAGTTTGTGGGTGGGTGGGTGGTAGGGAGGGTTGGTTCACTGCTGCTTGTGTGTGACTGTGGTACAGAAAAGCCTGTGTCTATTTTAGGGCTTTACTGTAGCTTTCACCCCTGCGTGAGGGGGGGGAGCCCCAGCCACCTCAGCCCCCCATATCTGCAGGCTTCTAGCTGCAGCTGTGAGGCGGAGTAGCTTTGCCTCTACTCTGTGAGTACACGCCATAGACGCTCTCTCTTCCTCCTCTTCTAATACTTCTCCGACAGATTGTCATCCACTTCAAGCTGTTGCCTTAGGACTGTGTTCATTGATACAGCAGAGTCTCTAGGTCATTACCCCCCCCCCCCCCCCCCCCCGGTTTCTTGTTTAGAGAATATGCTGTCACCCTTCTTTAGCTCTTGGCGCAACGTAGCGATGCACAGTGTATGTATGTTTATTGTATAATGGCCATGTTAAAACGTATGTTCTTGTTTGGAGATGTACTATCCTGACCACGTATAGTAAACAACACAAGTGGTGTGCCGGATTACAATCAGTCATGCACACCATTTCCCAAGCATACTAACATTACACACGCATTACACACGCATTACACACGCATTACACTAGCATTAAACTAGCATTAAACTAGCGTTACACTAGCATTAAAGTAGCATTACACTAGCATTACACTAGCGTTACACTAGCATTAAATTAGCATTAAATTAGCATTATACTAGCATTATATTTTTATTACACTAGTGTTACACTAGCATTAAACTAGCATTACACTAGCATTAAACTAGCATTACACTAGCATTAAACTAGCGTTACACTAGTATTAAACTAGCGTTACACTAGCATTAAACTAGCGTTACACTAGCATTAAAATAGCGTTACACTAGCATTAAACTAGCGTTACAGTAGCATTACACTAGCGTTACACTAGCATTATACTAGCATTGTACTATTATTACACTAGTGTTACACTAGCATTAAACTAGCATTATACTAGCATTCATTTTCCCATTACATATTTCTTGCTGTGCAACATTTCTTGTAAATTAAATGACATAGCCCTGCTTTTTACACCAACACCAGGACTTGATGCAGTGTTCATTAGTCTCTCTGGAAACCAATTAAAACCAACATTAGTGTAACTTATTAAAAGCACACAAATATTAGACAATATGCGATTCTTTATTACTAATACACACTGTATACATTTACATTTATTTCCCTTTTTCCAATTTCACTTGACATCATTCACACAGCAACATTCACTTTCAGTTATTCCTCCTTGGTCCAATGAATATTGAGAAAACTCTAGACTCTGTGTGGTCTGGACCGTAGCAGCCAATGAGGCCTTCAGCCGAGGCTCAGACCATGACTTCACTGCACAATGACTTGCTGTTAACATGTAGAGCTGCTCTCTCCCAATCAGGGAGCTTGCTGCGATGTTCATATTAAGGCACTTAACAATATCACTATATTGTATTAATTCTCTAGGGCCTTCCTTTTATATGCGATTTAGGCCTGCATAGTTTATAACTACTAAGAAATAGTATTCATGTAACTAGTTAATTGTCTATATTTGTTATTTTATAAATATATATTTATTTCTTATATTATATAAACATCTACATTTTCTTATGAAAAAATGTTAGGTAGGTTTACTACATCTTTAGGCTGGGTTTTGTCTGTATTGTAATGAGAAAGTAAGACAATTAAATTATAAGATTCCTGTAAGGGACAAACAATCTGCCTTAATAAAAGTTAATCAAGTTCATTTTTTATTATACTTGGCTTGACACCAGAGCACCAACAATAACACATTTAATTTATATATAGCTGACATAAAAACGCCAGCTCATAAACAGCCGATAAACACAGCTTAAAGATGTCAACATGCTTTCAAACACCGCGGACAGTTAAGAGAGAATGAAAGTAGATTTTTTAAAGAGTTCACCAGGGTTGTATTTCACAAATGCAGGATTAATAAATTTGCCAGCAGTTTGTACTTTCTAATTCTCCACGTGTTCAATACATAAGGCCAGCTGAAGTTGGAATTTCATTGGGTTGGGTTACGACGAGTATTCATCATTCAGGAAATACAGAGTAGTTGCAAGCTGGCTATTTCATTGGTGGTGCTTTGTGAAATACCCCCCCTCTCTGCTGTAGGCCAGTGTATGTAGAGGGCTGAGTCCTCAATACAGTGTCATTCCCCCGGTCTGAACCTCTGAACTCTTCTTCCCAGGGTTCACTGCTATCACAGCAACCAATCCCATCTGGCTGATCAAGACCCGGTTGCAGCTAGACGCCAGGTAAGCAGCGACTTTAGATGAGTCTGTTGTTCTCCAAACAGACAGTAGAGGATTAAATCCACTAAGCTACGTTACATTATTCCACAACTGTTTCACATTTTTCTGTTACCCTTAAATAAAAATCTTTAAGATATTTTTTATGACAGAAAAGTAGGAAGCATAGCCTATGGAGACAGGCCTGTAGGGGGAGACAGAGAGGAAGGGCAGAGACAGTGGCTAAGCCAGGGTTCAAACCGCCATCGCCAGGGAGCATGTGTTCCAGAGTCTGGAGCTTAGACCACTACAACAACTCTGGCATGGCTGTTTCACATTTGATTGGTTGTGAAACAGCCATGCCATATATTAATGTAATATCTATATTAATTAAATATAAATTTTCTATCCAAACATAAACTGCTACCTACGTGATAATATACCCTTTTCCACATATATTGCTTTAGTTTAAATCGAGCTAACGGCCGTGTGTTTTTACCACAGGAACCGTGGTGAGCGGCGCATGAATGCGTTTCAGTGTGTGCGGAAGGTCTACCAGGCAGAAGGCTGGCGTGGCTTCTACCGGGGCATGTCTGCTTCGTACGCTGGCATCTCAGAGACAGTCATCCATTTTGTTATCTACGAGAGCATCAAGCGCAAGCTGCTGGAGTCCAAAGCCCAGGGCAGCATGGACCAGGAAGAGGAGGAGTCTGTAAAAGATGCCTCAGATTTTGTGGGCATGATGCTTGCTGCAGCCACCTCCAAGACCTGCGCCACATCCATCGCCTACCCCCACGGTATGCGCCGTCACCTTAAAGAGACAGTCTGTGATTTTGGACAAAAGTGGCGCTCTTGAGCTAAAAAGGGTCCACAAACATTGTGCGCTATGTCATGTGTTTGTGCTCCATTTGATGATTCATGGCACATGTCATCAACATTTTTAACATGGAATATTATGACTCACTGAGGTATGACAGTTTTTTAGATTTGATGTACATATAAATAACATATTACACATTGAAGACCAATTCCAAAAAAATCTGTTTCTTAATGTTGTATTTACAAACGTTACCATAGAAGATTTATGTCATATACAATTTGGAAACATACGGTTATGGAAAGCCATTTAAGTCAATATTAAATAAATAAATACATAAATAAATAAATATGGCTATGTAATAAGTCCTGAAATAAATAAATGACACAATAAATATATAAATATTTAAATATATATAAATGCAGTCCAAAAAATAATTGTTTTTATTTCACATTGGTGTTTTTCAAAGGAAACCTTTTATTTATTTCAGGGGACTTATATTTCATAATTCCAGATTTATTTATTTCAAGGCACTCTTATTTCATAATGGCACATTTCATAATTTCCATTTGACGCATCGGAAAGTGATTGACCAACAAAAACCTGGTCTAAAGTCAATAGCGCAGCATTCTAGTGTTATTTTAACAGTGCATCAATGAAATGAGCCTCTAGGCTCATGCACATATATGATCTGCTGACGCGCTTTCACTTCACACATGAGCAGATTAGTTTCTTCTCCCGAAAATTTCTTCTTGCATGGCAAATCCGCCATCATAATAGCAATGCGCCAAGGTGCAAACACGCCTGGCTTTTAAAAGGAATGGGTGATGATACTCTGATTGGTTTATTGAATGTAGGAGTACAACCCTTTAAGACAATGCACCCGGCGCACAGACCCTTTTTTCCGCCATTAAACTAGCAAAAGTGGATTTGGACATGCCCAAAGATCGTTAAAATAGCGCCCCTGGTGTGTGTGGTTGACTGAAACTAGGAGATCTATTGGTTGATGACGATGACGTCATAGTGAGTCTGGGTGAAACCGAAAGCATCAAATGGAGTTGGTGGGAATGGCGCCATAGGATCCACAGAGGGGGGAGACCGTTACAGACTGCTTTTTAAAGTTTTAATGTTAGGTGTAATTTAATGTTAGGCTTAATTTATTCATTTTTGCAACAAAAAAGCGTAGCATGTAGAAGTTGCGTATTTGCAACACAAAATATGCATCTGCACCAAAAATGTGTATCATATAGCAGTGTTTTTCAACCCTCTCCTCGGGGCACACCAGACGTCCCACAGTTTAGCTGTAGCCGCTGAACTAGCTCACCATATTCATTAATCAAGGGTCTGATAGAATTTGTAAAAGTAGAGTACATTTTCATTTTAGTAATTTTGCAGACGCTCTTCGACTTACGTGGACGTCTCCCTGGAGCAACTTAGGGTTAAGTGCATTGCCCAAGGACACAACAACATTTGGCACAGTCGGGAATCGAACCGGCAACCTTCTTAATACAAGTCTTGACACCAATGAGCCATTTGACACCCGATGACGCCTGACGACCAATGAGCCAGAGTAGCATATAGAATTTTATTAACGTTGCATCCAGGTTATGAATGACTCCACTTTCTTCCTTGTCCCGCTGCAGAGGTGATCCGCACACGCCTACGAGAGGAGGGCAGCAAGTACCGATCCTTCTTCCAGACATTGCTGACTGTCCCCAAGGAGGAGGGGTACCGCGCCCTGTACCGCGGCCTCACCACCCACCTGGTCCGCCAGATCCCCAACACCGCCATCATGATGTCCACCTACGAGATGGTGGTCTACCTGCTGCAACGCTAGCCCCGCCCCTTCCTGTTGGGAGAGTGACTGACTTGGCTGGAGATATCTGAGATGGAGACCAAAGGAAAATGATATGGGCCAGAACCAAGAGGAAAGGAGATCACCCTTCCAGAGACATTCCTAACCAACCATCAGCCCCACTACCCTAAGCCTATGAGCCGCCCCTCCATGGGGGGCCACGCTCTGGCGATCACCGATGGGGGTGTGGAAGGATAGCGAGCGTTAAGGGGAGCCTTTCAAACAGGGCCTGTCAAACAGGAGATGTATGTAAAGGACAGACATCATGTTGTGGCCTTAAGAGCTTTTAGTTTGTCTGTGTAGAATGAAGCCGGCCTGCCTTTGCCTGTAGGTGACTATCTGAAAGGGGAATGCTTGAAAAACTGTGTCATACCAATAACACTAGGATCATTCTTAATGTGTCATGTTCATCCACCGTTAAATTTCCACTGACATAGCTTGTAAGCTAACGTTTGAAGGTTGAACCCATGTTTGTCAGATGGGGCGTGGTTAGGGAGTGATGGACAAAGGAAGTGGTTGTTTACAACAGGGAGGTTAGGAGTGGAGTGTTTTTTACACTGTAGGTACCATTTCTTTATTTCCTTGCACATTTTTCTAGGCCAGTTGGGGTCACTGATTAGATATATTATAAGAAAATAGTAAGCAAATCCGTACATATATAACAGGTCTGTTTTGGACAAAAAGATGTTATCTCACTGAGACAACCTGTATAAATTTAGGTTAAAAAATAACAATATAAAAATACTTGCATGCTTTCAAGCATTCCCCTGAAGGCTAAGGTTTTTTTTATTGTGAGAAGCAATTGTGTTGTTGTTTAGGAGACTAGTTATCCCGTATCACAACTCATACATAATGATGTTGTTTAGGAGACCAGTTATCCCATATCACAACTCATACATAATGGTGTTGTTGTTTCGGAGACTAGTTATCCCATATCACAACTCCTACATAATGGTGTTGTTGTTTAGCAGACTAGTTATCCCTTATCACAACTCATACATAATGTTGTAGTTGTTTAGGAGACTAGTTATCCCTTATCACAACTCATACATAATGTTGTAGTTGTTTAGGAGACTAGTTATCCCTTATCACAACTCATACATAATGTTGTAGTTGTTTAGGAGACTAGTTATCCCTTATCACAACTCATACATAATGGTGTTGTTGTTTAGGAGACTAGTTATCCCTTATCACAACTCATACATAATGTTGAAGTTGTTTAGGAGACTAGTTATCCCTTATCACAACTCATACATAATGTTGTCGTTGTTTTGGAGACTAGTTACCCCTGATCACAACTCATACATAATGGTGTAGTTGTTTAGGAGACTAGTTATCCCTGATCACAACTCATACATAATGGTGTAGTTGTTTAGGAGACTAGTTATTCCTGATCACAACTCATACATAATGGTGTAGTTGTTTAGGAGACTAGTTATCCCTGATCACAACTCATACATAATGGTGTAGTTGTTTAGGAGACTAGTTATTCCTGGTCACAACTCATACATAATGGTGTAGTTGTTTAGGAGACTAGTTATTCCTGGTCACAACTCATACATAACGGTGTAGTTGTTTAGGAGACTAGTTATTCCTGGTCACAACTCATACATAATGGTGTAGTTGTTTAGGAGACTAGTTATCCCTGATCTTAACACATGCGTCAGACACTCAAACAGTGTTTTTTGTTTTTTTTCTTATGTTTAAGATTATTCTAATTTTCCTGTTTTGTAAAGTGGTATTGGTTGTCTGATAATATTCACTGGGAGCACTAGGCTGTATCTGCCCTAGATTGAGTGAAGGAGTCTTTTCAGAACAGGTAACCGCACCTTCAGGTTAGACATCTGTCAGTGTGAAGCCGCAACTTGAAGATAATTTGTTACGTTTTGAAGCCAGAAGTGAGTGAGCGAGCGAGCGTGTGCGTGCGTGCGTGTGTGTGCGTGTGCGTGTGTGTGTGTGTGTGTGTGTGTGTAGGGTAAAGTGCATTTGTGGTGTGGGTGAATGTGAGGGATAATCCCAGATATCTACTACAGAGTTACAGAGCGCTCCACCAACATGTGATATTGTACATTAATGAGGCTAGGTACGAGGCAAAGGTACTGTACAGCAGTCGTCCACCCAGACTCCTAAACCATAGCCTCCTCCTACCATCGGCTTCCAACTGAAGTTGTATGCACTTTTGTGGCCTTTTTTGGGCTTGTGCTTAACATTTACTTGAGTGGACATTTTAATATTGTATTATAAGAAGAGTATTACTGTATATGCAAAACAAAAGTATTTGGCACAGTGTAGGCCTATCCAATGAAGCAGGATTTGGGGTTAGCGAGCTAACTTCAGGTTTAGTCCTGGGTTTCCAGTGTCACGATGGTGGTTCACCTGTTACCGGGTTACATCGACATGGTAACTTATGCTGCACACTTAACCTGCTCCGGAGCAGTTTACATTAAAGACAACAGACAACACAAATAAAAAGACCGCCTTGCGAATGCCGACCAAACAATTCTTAATCGAAAATAGCGTCACCATTCTTAGATCTCTCGGAGCTCGGTGCGTGGATAGTGAGTATTTTTGCTGCAGATAGTTTCATGATTGTCCCTGGTGAAGCAGAGACCGTACGCAAAAAATCAGTCTGTCACACAATTCGCAAGGTGGAGCTTACTCTATCTGAGCTACTCGATATATTTGTTGTGTTCCCAGGCCACTTGCACACACGGTAATTAAAGATGGCTTTTATGATATAGCAGGTAGACAATAACTTACGTTGACTACTTTATCTAAAGCATACTCCATTCATTGGGTTCCCCATAGTGATCGGTGGCATAGATTGCACCCATATTCAGCATCATTTTTAACCTGGATTATGTTTTTAAATTTGTATTTCACTAGCATTATTGTTTGCTCCTCTTGAGTGAAATATGCAGCTCTGAAGACTTGTGCATGTCTGCGATTGGTCATATGGTGAACACATCCCTTTTGTGTGAATACGCTCGTCGCCAGATTAGGAAAACCTGGGTTGATTTAACAAATTGATAACCACCGTCGTGACACGGCTTATGCAGGATTGCTGCTGTTAGACTTAGTTAAGCCAGCTAACAAACAAATCATAAGCATGTTGAACTTGCTTCATAGTATAGGCCTCAGGTCCCATTGCAGATATTGTACAGATCAGAGTACTAAATCTTGTGAAGGTTCATTATGTGTGTATTAAATACATATATATATACACATCCATTGTGTGTATATGCTTAGGTCCATACAATATTATTATTTTGTAGTTTGCAGTTACAAATTATTTCCTTGACTGCATATGCTGTGTGTAAAGTTATAAGATGTTTGAAACTGTTGCAAAATGTTATTTTAACATTTTATTTTCCTATATTTTAAAGTTTTATACTATAAAAAGAAATTGTTTTACATGATGCAAGCCTTGGTGCTGAAAGATGGTCTTTCATTTTCTGGCATTCAGAAATGTAGCTTATTTTATTTTTCACAATTGGGTTTACTGTAAATTCCCCTCAATCGGATGATTACATAAATTTGCTATCATTTTGCTATCCAAATTGAAATGTTAGTATAGGCTACTTACATCCTATACAAATTTTCAGTCTGGGATTTTCTTGTTAAAAAGTATGGATTGAGCTCAATATTAGTGAATAATATATACATATATTAATATAGGGTCAATATGTTTAAACTGGTGACTTTAATTCTTGACAGAAGACATATGTAGAGGCTTCAGAGTTATGTTTCATTTCATTTTGTAATATATTCTTCTCTATATATCTTTGCTCCGAATCAAGGCCTCTGTCTATAATAGTTGCTGGTTTGGTCAAGCCAATTTCAAGAGTCTTTTCTTATCCACTGGCATACCTTATTACAATTGTACTGTGAATATACTGGAGTCAACCTCCCAAACACTAGCCTGGCTGTTTTTGTTACCGTCATTGTGCTGATCGTTTTACTGTGAATTGAGAAACTAGTAGACAATACACCAATGTGATGTATTTTGTAGTAGTGCGTAGGACTTTTCTAGAAGGGGATCCTGTCAGGATGTTTTCACACTTGGTCTTTTTCAGCCCTTCATATCTTCCGCTTACAGTGTTTGCAGTGTCAACATTCATAGAAACTCCATTCTGTCAAATAGGCCCCCAGAGGTGAACGTAAATGTGTCCATCTTGAGGTGTTGTCCCCAATTGGTTTGCTTTAAGTCCTTGATCCAGTTCTTTTTTATGTTGACAGGTTGTTGACAAATTCATTTTATTTAAAAACTTCCAATATATTTTCCCTTGACAAAACAATATATTTTTTGGAATATTGATTAGCAATTATAAAGGAAACAAAGAAATTCCAGGGATATTGGTAGAGTTGTTATAGTAAGGATACGATGCTGATAATTAATTTTTAACATCCGATTTAAAGGCTTCAAAATGAACTACGGTAATTGGCTGATTATTTCATTGTTTGGTTTTATATTTACAATAGTAAATAGGATACCACATCAGTGCCTAAACTGATAATATGACATGATTTGTTCTGCGTTTATTACTATGCTATTGATTCTTTTTTCTAAGAATGCTGGTAAATGCTATATTTTTTTGTATTGGGTGACCGATAGGCTAGTGGTTCAATTATCTGACTGTTAACCAAAAGTTTGCAAGATTGAATCCCTAAAATGGCAAGTTGAGAAATCTGTCATTCTGTCCCTGATCAAGGACGTTATCAATAAACAAGCCTTTATTTTCAGTCAACTTACCTGTTAAATTAGACATTTCCAGTTTTAACAAAAAATTTTAGCTTCCAACTGAGTTTGTTGCGTATATCCTTTTTGTTTTATTAACAGATGTTAAGGGAATGCCTTCTTAGGCCCTACGCTAATACCAAGTCAACATTCAGTGCATTTTTTCTGTTTTTTCTCTAAATCTGAGTGAATGCAGACCTAAACATGTTCAAGTCACCTATGCGCAGTGTTGAGTCCCTATTTAAAGGCAAGCGCTATCTGAATACCAAATGTTTTAGTTGTTTTGATTACTAAAGAGTACATTTCAAAATGATTTTATGTGAAAACACCAGTGACATCCCCAGGCTGCTGCTACCTGATAGGTCAACGCCATTCTATGCTATTTGTACTTACAACTCTTTTGTGGTTGTAGAAACATATAAGGCATTAGACACCAGAATGTTTTGACCTTCCCCCACACAGTCTTGAATAAATATTTGTAGGATGTCAGTACCTCAATTATATCACAAATGACTAATCTGTTAAAATGGTGGTATTGAACTCTCAACCATGAGACTTAAGACACTTCTGGTTTTAGCGCCTACCTGCTCGTTAACTGCACTGGTGTCTCGTGTGGCTTAGACCCTGGTACTAGGAGAGGATGAAAACCAGAAAAGGTTCCCAGGATGGGAGTTCAACACAACTGCATTAAGGATTATGGATGTCATCTTGTTGTTTCCAGATCATTCCATCAAATGTTTCAGTTGAAAAACATTTTTCCTAAGGATTTTTTGGACAAATATTTTGTTTTTCAAATACAATGAAACAGGGAATGACCTAGAGTATATAAATATGGCATAGAAGGCTACTGTGTCCAGCTGAAACTTGAAATGGTTAGCAACTATAAAATGTGTTTGGTGGAATGACAATACCCCTGTAGTCTTCCTATAAGTGTCTACACATGAAACAGCCATGTTACAGTTTACACAGTATGGAAAAGCAGGCTTAATTGTTTTTTTGTTTTTTATTTATAGCATGGTACTGGAAATCTACTGTGCAGCTCTGTTGTAACTGTTTATTGATTTCAGCTCCAGGTTGATGTTATGCTATCCAATTATATCTGAAATATGTTTACTCATTCATTGTCCATGATTTTGCTGTAAACATAATTGGTTTTTCATATGCTTGATGAATCAATACTTTAATTAAGTAAAAAAATATTATTTTGAGTTCAAACTGGAATACTACATGTAAACATTTTGGTGAACAAATTTAATTGTAATGTTCTGTTGGTTGTTTCTGCCAGTAGATCAAATGTAATCTTACCACCCCCTTTTTTAAGTCTGATTAAATTAATGTGTCTTATTATTTTGCCAGCGATGTATTATCATACAAACTTTTTGTAAAAATAAATAAAAAACAGATTGCAACTAACATTACTTTCTTGTTATTGTTTCACTTTTGTAGTGTATCGTAATTGCCTACAAGAAATGCTCTTTTTATTCCAAAACACTATGGATTTTTGGCATAAGTGTTCATGTGAACCCAGTCTCCGTTTTACCACTAGGTGTCAGCAAAGACAAAGCCAACACTGGGTTGTATCCTACCATAGCGACAGTTGAGCACGCGAGGCGTTCTGTAATATGAAGGAGGGAATTTTCCTGAGAGGCATTCATGTCATCATACCTCACACGAAATGCGATTACAACTGTCATCTACATCAGTAATTCTCAACCATTTTTGCATAAAAGGGCAAGATGCATGGACGCCAAATGTTATTATTATACATTCATTATTATTGTTACACTATTTTGTTATTCCACCAAACATTGATTTCTGAACTCTTCCCAATTTAACACATTAGTATTGGTAACATGTTCGCCTGGCAACACTATACTAATGCCGGCAACACAAACAATTAAATTTCATTTAAAAATAATAGCACTCTTAATTCATTACAATAATCATTGTTCATTCATTGCATAGATAGGTAGTGGGTCCATGTTCATGTGTTGCTAGTCTATTGTTGCATTAAACAGTTAATAGTGAATGTTTTTCAAATGCAATCGTGTTTTCACACGGACCAATACTAATGTGTTAAATCAAATTCTGTGTACAACGTTGTTACTGTTATTAGTGAAAAGTTGTTATTGAAAACATGTTAACATTATACTTTTTTTGCAATCTCATGCTCTTATTGTTTCTTTACATACCATAAAATTGCATTGTAATGACTTCACACAATGATTTTTGCAATGAATTCAAACGAGCGCTATTATTCTGAAATGAAAACTTAAGAATGGAATAGTAAAAGGTTCCCACTGCCCAGGTATTGGACAATAATACATATTTTGCGTCCCTCGCTTTGTAAAGATCACTGCTATGATGATGGGGAGGTAATAACTCTTATCTTAGTTAATGTGCTAATGGGTGAGAGAAGTATGTCGATGTTTATGGACACAATTATACGAAGTTGTGTGAGGTGAACTGCATTCACGTCAGTTTAGCTCTGTAAATGTCTCGAGTCGATAACCTGCCGTGGAGTCGAACTCGGGATAGATTCTACTCAGTGTCGATTCCAAAAATCCCGTAGTCATTCCCCTACTAGTCTGGATATTTCAAGTGATATCTGAAATATTTATTTAGTAAAATATTTGTGTTAGAATATTTTTTAATCATAATTTTCCCTGTCTTCTCAAGCTCTTTGATGCCCCCTATTGGTCTGGGACCCCAGTTGAGAACAGCTGATGCGAAAATACATTGAATTTCTTTTTTGGTTTAGTCGGGCCTGAATTTGGTAGAAACTGATTCCATTTGATATCGACATTGCAGTTGATAGTATATAGCAATTGTATGTACATTCTAGTCACACTTATTTTCTATTCCAAATAATCCACAGTGAAATGATAAATAGTATCCTTCCGAAGCGTGTACGAAAAGGGCAGACACTAGGACATTAAAAATAACCTACAACCAATGGCGTCACTGAATGCCTTCTGTGTTGTGGTCGATCCTACCAATCACAGCGTTCTAGACAAGTGAATGGTGATAGCTTCGCATTCGCATCCGCTGCTCGAGCGCTCCTGAAGTAACAAAGAAACGAGGTGGTGTTGTTACATTGGTTATGGTTTTATCAGTAACATTATAATCGACATTTAACGTTTATTCTGTACGCAAACCACTTTGCGAGTTTTCTCTGGACTTCATATCTTACTAATTGACGCTTTGAATTTGACTTGTCGACGGTGAGTGTTGTTTTAATGTTTACTGTACAGTACAGCTGCCAACTGAAAAGCGCGACCGTTGGCTACAGCTATACATTTCTCACAGAATACTAGAAAGTATCTTATGAATTTGGTTTTATCAAGTACACTTATGCATATGCACTTTTTAATTATGTTTCAATATAAAATAACGTCATTGGCTTTAGATGTTTTATTTCATGTAAGTTCGTAAATGTTTGTTTTAATGTTCTGTAGTTCATAGTAGTATAACCTTACCAAATACCTTAACAAATATTTTTTGAGTAACTGTTCATTTAAAGCAATACAGTTTTAACATAACTGTTTTTTTAGGTTTCGCAATGATTTTCCCAATTCAAGTCGGCTGGCCAGCTGTGAATCATAATGACGTTTGTTTATTTATTGTTCAGACCTCTGGTACTCTTACTTCATTTCTCGTCAGAACATTCTGTCTTTGGTCCAGGAACAGTGCATGTCTGAGAATATGATGTCCATAACCGACGTTGCATTCCTTTTCGTGTGTATCGTCTTTTATCTATGTGGATATGTCATGCCTGCGTCTCCTTTACATGGTCAGGTAGTATGTCATATGAAGATGGCAGGATAAGGTTATATGATTGCGTCTCTGAAATATTATGTACAGGACATGAACTCTCAAACATTATGATGTGTGGTTAATGTTGACACACTTGTCCAGTACTAGTTTATCTTTTAAGATAAAACAATATCAGTGCCACATTGTTAAGTGATCAAGTCCTTTCCAAATGAAGAATTATTCTGGTATTTATTTTACTGTGTTAATAGTTTATCTTCTCTTATACAACACAGTTACTTGGCTACTAGTCAGAGAGAAAGTGCCACTCTCATGAAGGCAATAGTTCTGTTTACCTATTGGTGATTACAAGGTTACCCTACAGAAAAGCTATTTTTTCACACTTTGCCCCATTCATTATTTTCTATCATCCTTACTCCATGGAACCTTTAAACAACCCATTTTGCATTAACATGTCATAAAAGGGAGGAAGTTTGTATTGTCAGTGTCCTAATTTGGGGGCATGGATTAACACTACTGGCTGCCAGGCTGTGATTGGCCAGGCAGGGTTTAGGCACCAAACAGCTGGGTACCCGGGCCCTCAGGGAGTGAGCCAGGTGCCACATGTACAGCCCTTTTCATTTGACTAATTTGCTGTGTGTGTGTGTTTGTGCTGATTGATGCCCTGTCGAAGGGTCTGGAGAGGAGGGGTAAAAAAAAGTGGGAGGGATACAGCACCATGGTGACAGGAGGTCATTTATCTGTCTGCTGGATCTGCCCAACCAGTCACTATGGGAGACCTGAGGCATGCTCTCTTTCAGTCTCTCCCTCTTTCTGTCTTCCTCTCATTTATTTTTTCCCTCTTGTGTATTTTTTGTACATTGACATCTCTTTAATACTACATAGTCTGTCTTTTTCTTAATTCAGTACTAATTTAAAGTGTTATAATGACAGGGGAAACATTTGCTTACATTTGCTAAAGCAAATAACTAGCTATTTCTCTCGGTCATTTTAACATTCTTCATATGATCACGGCTGCCTCGACCCCACTATACTATTACTTTGTACCTCTCCACCCAAATCTATCTGCTTTGTCCCTTATGATCCAATCTTCTACCTATATTCTCATCTCTGCTAATCTTCTATTTGCTTCTATTTAAAACTCCCATGTCCTCGGAGCCAGTATATCACAGCACCACCCCGGCTCTCCATGCCACCGTTACTGTAAAACAATATTTCACCATGTCCTGCCACCCAGCTCTCTTGCCCGTATCACCAGGGCTAGTTTTTTTCTTCACTCATTGGTCCTATCGCTCTCGTTTGCATTTTTCTCTAGAATGCTCTCTCAGTTTTACATTTATTCCCCCTTATCTGCTCTTGTGCTCATCTTTGTACTGTTTACTCTCTAAACATTTTCTTTATTCTCTTCATCTCTTAAATTTTTTCATATTGTTTAGCTCTTTATTTTCTGGCTCCGTTGACAGATGCTATTGAGTTAATAGCCCAATAGACAGGCTACCATCTATCCTGTTACTGAACTGCTGCTCTATACAGATGGTCATAACTATGTCCATGCTTCTCAAACTTCTCCCTGGGGACCAATATCTGTACCATTTGATCTATTCCAGAGCTAGCACAACTGATTATTTTCTCAATTAATCGTCATGTCCTACAATATGGTCAATTAGGGGGGGCTCCCGAATTGCTTGGCGGTAAACTCATTGCCTCACAGTACAGTTGCGTAATTGTGGCCAGGAGTTCAATTCCTGGTCAATGCATCCAGACAATACCCGTTCATCAGGTGGTGCAAATTGGCTCAGCACCAAAGTGGGGTTGGTGTTAAACAATAACTGACACAAATTTGTCACCCCATTTGACCTGAAGTCATGACTTTCATCACAGATTCTTCTCTTTTATAGGAATACAGTTGCATCTGGGTCCATCAAGGTCCCCACCATGTTAGATATTCCACCATTACAATTTTTAAGAAAAACATGCAAAATAGTCCTCTTTTTCAGTGAAACATTTTTCGGAAGTGGCACCTTAAACAACATAGACAACAAGCAATATTTTGGGACATATATTCTTATGGGTGGACCTTCCTGTGACACGCCCTTTGCTTTGACTGTCTGTCCCCTACTCTCTGTTCCTCTTTCCATACATGAATATAATAAACTCCCCTAACAAAAATGCACTAAACATGACCGTTGTCGATGTTTAGACCACATTCACTCTCTCTAATCTCTGTTTCAGTCCCTCACTTCACTATGTTTTGAACACTGAGAGCATGAAATCAGCTGTCTTGACGTGTTGTGCATGGGTGTCTGCTAGACTAGTTCATTTGTAAGGTGGCCTTACCTCATCATTCTATCTGAACTTCTACCCCTTCCCAGTTCCCAGAGAATGATGATTTCTGATTAGAGGGAGTAGAGGGACGACGCAAGTTCTCATTTGCATTTAGATGACGGAGGCATCATGGTCTTCCCCACACTAGTTTCTTGTGTGGTGGTGATTCAGTGTCTAGCTGGGAGTTTGAGTGTTAGAATGACTTTAGTGAGTATGTGTGTATGCGTTTTGCCATCTCTGGAGTGTGATGCAGACAGATTCATCTGCCTTGTGGTGCAGTGACATCATCCAGTATTTGGGATGTCTTCCTTGTGGTTAAATGCTTGATGTCTTCCTAATGTCCCTTCTAGAAGGGCTTGACGTTCTCTATAGACAGCCTAGTAGGTTTGGAAAATGTTTTAAATTGTCGAGACTCAAGAGTAGATTCCAGAATTCCTGTTTATTCTCTGTCAATTTAAAGAAACTTCGAAATGGGATGATTGTGATCTAGAGATTATCCTGAAAACATGTCCAGGTAAAAACATCCTGGCCCCAACTATACAGCTCTGGCACAAAGATTCAATCAGCTCAGCTTTGTTTGATTGCTTGTGACCATCCATCTTCCTTTTGATCACATTCCAGAGGTTTTCAGTGGGGCAGATTTAAGAAAAATTAGCAGTGGTCTCTTAATTTTTTGCATAGCTGTATTTATCTGCAGAGCTGTATTTTTCTGAACACGAATATTCG
>JACXGM010001700.1:37017-52335 GCA_016801145.1 Umbra pygmaea
AATAGAAGAGCACATACCAGTTTAAGGATAAAGGGATGTTTTGGGGAATAGAAGAGCACATACCAGTTTAAGGATAAAGGGATGTTTTGGGGAATAGAAGAGCACATACCAGTTTAAGGATAAAGGGATGTTTTGGGGGAATAGAAGAGCACATACCAGTTTAAGGATAAAGGGATGTTTTGGGGAAAAGAAGAGCACATACCAGTTTAAGGATAAAGGGATGTTTTGGGGAAAAGAAGAGCACATACCAGTTTAAGGATAAAGGGATGTTTTGGGGGAATAGAAGAGCACATACCAGTTTAAGGATAAAGGGATGTTTTGGGGAAAAGAAGAGCACATACCAGTTTAAGGATAAAGGGATGTTTTTGGGAATAGAAGAGCACATACCAGTTTTCCTTATTCAAGGTCAGCTTGTGGTCTCATTTGAAGAGTGCAGTCTACAAGCACAAACCTAGACTAACATCTCCCTAAACTCCCACCGACTCCATTATGATTGGGTTTTTGACTAAACCAATAATGATCTTTCTACGCTCAGAACATGTTTGAGTGAAGAAAAATTAGATGAGCAACAGAGAAGTGGAAGGCAGATAAAAGTGCTCCCGGGTCATTGGAAAGATGGTCGGCTCTCAGTTAGGTGGAACAGCTTAGCCCATGTGTGACTGTTTGTCTAGGAGAGAGTGAGACTGCTTGTGTGTGTGTGTGGGTGGGTTGTTTTGGGTCACTCTGGATGAGTTTGCATCGGTTTGAATAGCATGGAAACACCGGCGCTCCAGTTTCTAGTGCATCAACCTAGATGCTATGTAGGTGGGACAGTCTATATGGCTTGGCTTCTCGCCAACAGTCATAACTTATTAACAACTCTTCCGTGCGTGTTAGCCTATATTTGTGTAGCACACACATGCTTTCCTAGGCGTAACAGCTTTGTAGTGCCCAGATGTTTGTCCTGTTAGGTCCAAAGTGGATGTCAGTGAGCAGCCGTCTGGTAGAAAGAAAGATCATGTGGAAGATGAATTGCAGAGCAACGTGAGAAGATGTTGCAGCGTAATGACATTTTTCAGAAATTAATTAACTTCACTTATTCAAGGTGGTGTTCGCTGGACATGTTATTGCAAATGCTTTCAGCTAACAACTATTCTGATAAATAAATTGATTGATATCCAAGACATTATTTATTAATGTTGCAAATGTCTGTCACTGTTGGAAATGACTGATTTATATTTAATTATTTACATATACTGGCAAAGCCAAATTTTCAGGAGCTATTAGGTCAGTGTCCTAATGATGAAACCTTTAGCTCATCCATAATTAATCATGTTTTTCCCTATACTACGTATAGCCACGATAGCCAGTAGACGGCTACACTAAAGACTAACGTTTTCAAAAGCCTGCGCTCTCGCACTGATTATTAATTATATTGTGCGTGTGTAAGAAAAGCTACCTCTGCCACCTGTTATCCCGCTTAACCTCCATGTAGGATGCAAAGAAACAACTATAAACTGTAGCAACAAGGGCACGAGGTTCAGAAAATATGGAGCGCCCCACCCCCCTACTGATTAATTCATTCATTTTCGGGTTTCATTTGGGAAAAAGATGTAGGTCAGACCCTAATAGTGTGTTGGTAGACACCGAGGAGATGGGGTGAGAGAGGGAGAGTACAACACAGATATAATAAATCTCATTCTGTCCTTGGCCACTCGGTGACATACGTGACAACCCATCTCCTGACAAATTAATGGATGGAAGGGGGGCTGGAGAAAGTCTAATGTTACTGTTTTCATCAGTGTGTCAGGTTGGGTGTGTAACGAAGTGACAGCTGATCTATTGTGTAAAATATACAGACAACACACATACACAGTCATTTCCGCTCTAAGAAACCCATCCAAATAGATTACGATACATTTCAAAACTATGCTTTTGCTTAATGTGCTTTACAATGGCCCCGTGTTGGTGCTCATAGGTTTGTAGTGTAATGCGATTGGTTTAGGGGACATTGCAGCCTCCAGTGCTTGAAAGCAAACTGCAAAGTGATGGATCAGAGACACACACCCTGCCGTCCCTCCACTGCAGAACTTGTTGGTGGATAATATTGTCCTACTCTGGTGCCTATCGTGTCTCTGACTAATTCAGGAAGGAAGCATCTCAATGTCAGCCCCGCAGGGTCATTTATCTACCTGGTGGTCACCGCTGTGGTGGAGAAGGACATGGAAGGAGAGGTAAGGGAATTGTCAAGGACAGAGATGGAGAGTAGAGTGATCAATGGAGCGAGACATGCTTATAAAGATATGGTTGAAAACCACTTGTGAAAGAACGGTAAATACTGAAGGTGAAGACTGACACACTGGACACTGTCGACCAAAAGACTTGTGCAAATTGTATTGATACCATAACCTAGATACGGTCCTCAGTGGCAGAACACCAGTGTGACTGACTGTAATTTCAAGAACGACACAGACTATGACCTACGTTCTTAGGGAGCACGGCTGTGCTGGTGATAGAGAGACCTTTCTTTTGAGGTATATTATTTCCAAAGTATTGCCACATACCCTAACTTCCCTCAAATCGTCGTAGCCTACGCCATCATGATCATTTATACTTCTCCGTCGGTGTCTGTGTTGCGCTGCAGCGCAACACAATCAAGTCGACCAATAACAGATCTTGCAGCTGCGCCACTGTGACGCATAGTTAAATTTTTGGAGAGGTGCACATTAGCTATGGCACAGGGTACGGCGGAGGCTACGGTGTAACATTGATGCAGAAGTATAAATTGGGCTTAAGGCCTTCAATGGAAGAGGGGATTAAGAGATGAAATGCCAATGGCTCATTGATTTAACATTCTGAGGTGGGAATCGTGTATGAAGTTTGGAATGAGCGAGAGGAGAGGAGGATTTTTATTATGGAATGGAGTCTACGTACCAGAAGTATGTTAGAGTAACCTTCTGACATCTGACCCTCTCATTGCCGTAGTTACTAACTGCTCATTTCCTTCATTGCGGTTGCTAAGTCTCCATGAGCTTTTGGACTGCTCCGATTGGTCCACTGCCCCACATCCCAAAGTCTCCCTAATCTCTCTGAGATTAACAAAGCCACTTAATCCCCACAGAGCCTGTGAACATGAAGGAACAACCCTGTGGTTTGGTGGTGCAGAGCTGTGTATAGAATAGGATGAACTAGATCTGCGATTTCTTCTCCAAACTCTCCCCTGTGGTGAACATTGTACTGTAGTTTACTTCTGGAATAATATCTAGGCTAATTGCATTGGAATTTTCTTGTGCAAAGCAGGTAGAATCATCCAAATGCCAAACAACGTTGGTGGTTTCCTAGGAGCAGGAAGGAGCGAGATGTATCTCTATTTGAAGGGATATGGTGTCTCTAGTTCTATTTTGATGAACTTGTAACATTTATTTTCTTTTTCTGAGACTCCACATCAGTCCAGCTCTTTTAGTGGCAGTCCCTCTTTGTGGGTCATGTCCAATTCCCCTTGACCCTGCCTTGTCGGCAACAACTCAGCAGGTCGGTGCGATTTGGTCGTAGAAGTTCACAAGCTTCCTTTATCCACATGTCGCCGGGCAACCCAATTCTAATCACGCTGCTCGTTTCACGCAGAACGTAGTTGATTGACATATTTTGTACCATAGAAATAGAATGTATAGAAAGGCCATTGAACTACTTGGTACGCATAAAAATGGCTGCTGCTCTGATCATTCTGCTACATTGATTTGAATTGGAATGGCCTTTCTTTCCATTCCATTCTATGTTTACTTTCCTTTTCATTGTTGGGATGCAGTCGACTGGTTGGGAATGTGGTTTCAATGGAAGATGGCAAAGGGATTCGTTGGAGGATGACATGGAGAAGACTGGATGGAGCAGGAGATGGGATGGAAGACATGGAGAAGACAGGGAGATGATAGCAGCCAAGCTCGTTATAATGTTCTATATTTAGCCTACTGTCTTCCTCCACCTTTTCTGTCTTTACCACCCCCTTTGGTGTGGGACGTCTATACCTGCCCCATCGGCAATATGCGTGTATGCTGTGCCTTCTTCCTGGTTGTCATAGAAACGGAGTAATGTTTTTCCTGCAATGGAGTTGTAGGTTGGTGCGGACAAAGACGGGCACAAAATTTAGTTTCTCCCATCAGGCTATCATCGATCGAATCTTAACCTCAAAGTAATGCTGATTCCTGACACATTGGGGCCTCTTCTTTTTTGTTTTCGTTAGTTTAGCCAATGTGGAGTATTAGCTGAACCTTTTTGGAGGCATTCATACCGCAACTTTTAAGACGGATTCATATGTGAGACTAACTGGAATGAGTAAAGCTTAATGCCATGTCTCAGAAGCAGTGATCTGTTACCGATATTGTCAAAGTTATTGATTGGATTTCTAATGGCTACTTGATCATTTATACACGAGTGAGCTTAGATCCTTGATAACAGCATATTGAAGTATTGTGTGTGAGAGAGAGAGGGAAGTTGTGAACTCAACAGAGCCAGTTTGTGTGACAGAGGGGGTAACAGAGCGATCGAGAAACTGAGAGAGTGAGGGACCTTCCTAATCCCAGGGTAAAGTAGCTTATTTAACTCCCCAGCCCACCCTAGCGTTGAGGAAATAGAGAAACCATCAGCCAGACAGGCAGTAAAGCAGCCTTACTGGTACAAAGCTCAATCTGTCCTCCGGGCCGGACAGGCCTGCACTGCAGTAAGGTGTGTCAGCAGTCTCTACTGCTCTGGGAGAGAGGGAGAGAAAGAGGGAGAGAGAGGAGTTTCCATTTGGAAGCTTCCTTCAGACAGTTGTGTTTACGAGAATGATCTCAAGCTGTCTCATTACAGTAATAACTTGAATGTTTTGTTGTGTGTATGTGCTTGGTGGTGTGCATGTTTACCAGTCTACATTAGCTGAACAACACACACAAACAGAAGTTATCTATTAACAATAAAAGTGAACTGCGTCCTCTCACGGGCTGGTATTTATCCACCCTAATGTAGACAAACTATCTCCTCAGATTTGGAGTACAATAAAAGTCATGAATATTTTAGTGGCCATGAATTCCTCCCCTCATGACTCTTACTTTTCCTCTTGCTCTGGGCTTCGTTCAAATGAACCTCAGCGGACAGCCTTCCGTCATGCCCTAAGACATATCTGGAGCAGGTCTTTATGCATTTCAAACCAAAGCCCCAAACGAACTCTTAAAACCTTTCTGTCTAAATATTGAGCGCAAAACAGTCCAGCCGATCGATAGCCTTGAACATTTAGAGGAAGTTGCCCCTAGACACAGATGCAAGGCCAGTTTAGATTGATTTGTATTTCTTTAAGGTAAAGTTTGGTATTCAGTGAGGGTAAGATCCTGGATGTGATCCTGAGGGCAACTTCTTCCATCAGCCTGGTCGGCTGCTGGGTGCCAATGGTTTACACTGGTCTTGTTTTTTACACACTTTTGTTATAAAAAATGTATTTTGTAATTTCTTCCTCCCTTCCCAATTGGTTTTGTCCAATTCCTACTTACCCTGCCTTCTCAGCAGCTCTGCAACTCCTTGGACAGATGCAGGATGGTGACTGGTGCTCACATGGTTCATCCAACCACACGTCACTGAGCCGGTCGATTCTTTTCACACTGCTCATCCAACACGGAAGCCTTTAGTCAGATCATGCTCTTGATGATTACACACAACAACTATACTTTCATGATTAAATTTACAGGCGCCCGATCTGCACACAAGGAGTTGCTGGAGAGCGACCTGACAAGGTAGATAATCTGATTTACCTATCCCAAATGCCAGACAGCGCTATGCCAATTGCTGGAGGTCTGGGAAAAGTCTGAGAAGCCATAGTCAGGTTTGATACACTGACTGTCATGATGTAGACTGTCCTGCAATGCAGCAACTTAGCCCTCTACGCCATGCGGACCCCTTACTCCTTTCCTAATTCTGTAATATTGTTTTGTTTTAGTGAAGACCCAGTACTTCTTGAGGGACGGTGAGATTATGAGGTTGGTGAAGGGGGGTTCCAATGGTATTTGCCTGGATTTAAATCCACACCAACTCCAGCATCCACATTAAGCTGGACCATGCTGGCCACTGTGTGGTTTTGGGGTGGAATATCTCAAAATATCTCTGACTAACACCATACATGTTGGACTATTCCTAAACTTTTAACCAAACAGAGTGGAGGAGTTTCTTTCCTAAGACCCAAAAGGTACCATAGTCCTCTTTGTTGGTGTTCGGGGTTATATTTTGGCAGTCTCTGACTCTTAGAGACACTTGAGGATGTTGTCAGGGAGGTCATCTACTTAGCCAGAGGTAGACAGTCTTTTGTCAGTACCAGTTTATAAAAGGACTTGCGGAGTGTTGGCTTGGTGATAATTATTAGTGTAAAACGATCAATATGGAACTCCAGTAACCAGTTTGGGTAGCTTGCAGCTCTCATTGAGAAGCATTTCATACTTGTGTCAACCCAAACCAATCTTTTCTGGCTCAGAAATTATCTTTACACCTTGTCCAAAAACAGCCTGGTTTCAGCACAGATGGTCTGGGTGAATAGATGCTGAAGCAAGCCAGCTCATTACAGTTTAGCTTTGGCACCTCTGTTAAACTCGGTAGTATTGCGATTAGGTCAGTGGTTCTCAACTCTGAGACTCAAGTGGGCTCAGAGTGCTGTAGTGTTTCTATTTTACCTGGTAGTTAATCACATTAGACTGGTGTCCAAAGTCTACATTAGTCCCTGAGTTATAGTAACATCATGAAAAACATTGCTTTAACTTCTACCATAAGATACAAAATGAGTTTGTCTTCTAGCCTATACAAGCAGAGGGACCAGTGCTTCTCTCTCTTCATTGGTCCAGCTGAACACCTGAATCTCATTTTTATTGGGTATGTGATAGGTGGTTGTTTGAGTCAGGCTCAGGTTCCTTAGACGTGGGTAAGTCGCTATTTAAGAACAGTGTGTTTTGCAGTGGCTTTGCCTTTTGGATGGGGTGATCATGTGACTGTTGCACCTCTTTTAGGGGATGGGGTACAGCAAAACCTTTCAATAGAATCAAGGCACAGCTCTGCAAACTAGGTCAACGGCAGCAGCCTGATAGACCCTGGAGTTCCACTGGCCTGGCGTTGTCGGCTGCCCTTTCATTACTGGTATAGACCCCAATAAGTCAGGTAAACAATGGAACTAGCACAGTGTAGAGTGGGAATACACACACACAGCCTCCTGAAGAGGTGCATGCTGGGGGAAACCTGATAGCACCACATCCTGTCTACAGCCAGCAATGGTAACCAGAGGCCTGGACCCTGAATACTTCAGAGAGCACAGATGGAGATTCAGGCAGGCCGGCATCGATGTCCAGTAGGTCAGCTAGCGGACTTTTATTTCCTGCCCTCCATACACGTTTACTCCCAGCTTGATTGGCACAGTATAGACTGAAAGTACAACAGACAGGATTTAGAGATGTGCGATTAACAGGTACTGAGAAAGTACCGTGGTACCAGAATTTCAAAATGGTACTATATTAGAATTTTACGTATTTCGATACTCAGTTAAAACGTTGCATTAAAAAATGCATCTTGCTTTTCATTGAAACAAAAGGAGCGAAACCTCTTGCAACATCCATTCCATTGAAAAAATAAATGCTGTGACGTTAGGGAAGTGGGCGTGCCTATTGCCCTGTTTCAATGTGTCTTTGTAGAAATGTGTGAGAGAGCCAAAGCCGCCTGCTCAGAGAGAATGGCAATGGAGCACAAACATCATTGTGTAAAAGCATGCTGCTCGTAGTAAATTATGGAAGTACTTTGCTTATAAGCCGAGTGATAAACGAAGAACCTAATACATTGCAGCGCCAGTTTGTAAAAGGTGTTTCAAAGTTGTCTCACGAATGAGACAAAATCCATTGAAGTTAATAATTTTTGTTTTTTAAATGTGTTTTTATGGTTATCAGTGATTTTGCCGTGGTATCAATTTGATATTGATACAAAGATACCAAAGCAAGTATTGGTATTAAAGTCAAAATGTTGGTATCAGAACATCCCTTATAGGATTACGGTGTGATGACATTGAGTGGTTACTGGCTGTGCCTGGCTGATGTCTATCCTACATTGTGCTTTAGTAGTGGCTTGGTACATGTTTGCTGATTGCCTGGATAAATCGGTCAATGATCTTGTATTGACAGATTAATTTGCCGTAGTACAAACGCTTTGTTTAGGCCAAAAGCTTGGTTTAGTCGAGGGTTGCAAGTAAGTACGTTTTGAAGTGCTACAAATACCTGTGTAGAATCCTGCTTGTTATATAACACTTGACTGATTATTGACTGAATGATCCAGGGAAATCGCATTCGGTTCAAAACACACTTTTTCTAGGCATACCTTTTACGGTACTCATTATATTGGTATGCATGAAACTGGTCTCATAACAGACAGTGACAACAGCGTAATTTATAAAAATGTCACAGTTGCTTCATCAACAACAGCCCGTTCACAGTGGCAACTGTCAGAAGGAAAAACCGGAAGCCTATCAGCTCAACAAGGAGTTGTAATCCCGTTGTGTGTGTTGTGTGCATGCCCGGGTACTTTAGTGCTGGTAGATGATTTAGGGCCACTCTGGGTCGGTGAAGAGACACGTGGCAGAGCGGAGTCGCCAGCGACAGACGCAGACCAGCAGATGCCGGGGAGGGGCAAGAGATGTTCCGGGGTGGTCATCAATCAGATTTAACTGTGACCTTTGACGTTTTACCCCCATCTTGACCCCTTTTCACAGTCTGAGGGAGGGCTGGAGGTCTGTTTTTCAGTGGGGTGGAGAAAGAGGCTGACAGGGCCTGTGGGGAGCAACCCTGGGGTAGGAGTTAAACTGTAATAAAGAATAGAGTCTGGATCAACTCCCTTGGGTTATCAGGTAGGCTAAGGTTATTGACAGAGACAATAGGATTCACTAATGGCCTTTTCCCATTACAGTACTGCACCGAACCAGTCCGTGCCCTTCACGGTACGAAACACTTTCCCAACTAAAACCATCCCGCTGTGTAGCGTACCATATCGGTCTATATCAGGAAAAAATACCTAGTATTCCTCCAGGATGAAGGGGACTGGCGGGTGGTGTTACGAACTGAGAAATTCACCAGCCAATGTTGTTTTTTACTTGAAGTGACACATTTCCTTGTGCATTCTAAATTCAATTGTATGCACTTATACCATCATTACATGAAAGTAGCAATGGGTATAATGATTTTAAACCTTTTATTTCTAATTTTCCCATTTCAACAGAAATTGCTGCAATCCCAGGTCCGTTGATAACTGTCATGAATTTTAGGCGTTGCTTTTGTATGTAACAAAACTACATAGTTTAGGGAAACATTATCTTATATAAATTGATTTTTTTCATATTTTTATTCTATCAAGAAATAGGTTTTTTAGCTTTATTAGTGTGTCGCTGAAAGAGGACGTAGCCTTCTCACCAGTGAAACTCTACACTCCTATTAAAGTGATACTTCTCTATGCAAACCGTTGTTTGAATCAGACTTACAAGTTGCCTGTTATTGTTGTTCTACCAATCGTTTTATTTATACTTTCTGTATATTGTTGAGCCATTCAATTGTTGTCCTCTCTTTATAGGCGTTGTATAGTAGGGGTTAATTCTCTCTCTCGTTGTGAATAACAAAAGCTTACAATGCGCAAACCATTCTCTGATCGGTTGTGAAAATACAGCCTGCACTGTAGGCATGGAGCAGTATGTGCACTTTGATGTTCATCTGTATGTTTGTTTTCACCAAACTTTAAACTTTAAATTCTTTCTAGTTGCATTCAATAATTTTTCCAAACTAGGTTAGGTCAAATTATTCTGGGTTTTATCCAAAGTAAATGTGTGCTAGTGATTGGTAGTCTTGTTTTCAGTACTTTTCTTTCCCTTGAAAGGATACTAGAGCTGAGCCTTTTCCCCTACATTGCCATGAGATTATAGAACACATTGTGAATTCGTTGCATGTTGCCGTGCTCACGTTTGCAATGAATTACCGTAACAGCAAACAGAAAATGTGTCAGTAAAGTCACTGAGTGAGCACTGGTCAGCAGTTTTAAAACTGAGGAGAAAGTAGCCCGACATGCACGTCATCTTTATCAATGGCTACAAATGTACATTCAAAGCATCCGGAACGGCAGCGCAGGTACACTATGGAGTGGAGCAGAACTGTACCATTTCCAGCAAGCACCGAATCACAACATTATATTGCATTGGCGCCAAAGTGTTGAGATAATGGTAGTGTGAGGTAATTCCCAATCATTGTGTCCATGTTTCTTCTCCTCAGCACCTGCCCCTGATTACCTGCCATAGAGGATGCAGGAGCTAATTCAATGAAGCCAAGGCCAGGAGATAAAGTAGATGGTACATATTGTGCTGCACTTCCTGCAGCCTCTATCCTGGCCCACTTAACCGTATCGATTGTAAACCCTAGCAGGATTAATGTTTACCTGCTGTATTAAGGATGGGCAGCCTCTGTTGTTTGTGTGTGTATATATGCGTTCATTGTAGGTGTACACCAGCGTGCGTGTGCGTGCGTGTGCGTGCGTGTGCGCGTGTGTGCGTGTGTGTTCATTGCAGGTTTACACCAGCATTTATATGTTTAGATCTGGCCCTCATATGATGGCCGCCACCTAATAAAACTGACTTCCAGTTGGCCAAATTATCCTATCTCTTCCCCCTGCAACGTAAATGCAAATGTAGTAAAGTAATTTCAGTGCTGATGTCACTACATATAAATGTATGTAAGTCACTGTGAGTTAGGAATGATACCAACATTTTGACTTCATTACCGATACTTGCTTTGGTACCTCTGTATGAAACCAAATCGTTACCATGGCAAAATCACTGATAACCGTAAAAACACATTTATATTGCCCCTATTCTGTGAAATCCAAACACCTGGATTTCCCTCAGGTTAATTACTTATCTTTTTACTCCTTGTAGCTGAGTTATACATGTCATGTATATTTGGCCTTCATTTAATAATTCAATTTTGATATTTGAAGAAATTTTGAATAATCAAATCACATCTGAATAACACTAAACTTGGTAGTTTATATTTATTTTATAGTTTCAATCGAAATAGTTAATTTTTCATTAATTTAATAGATGTGCGTTTTGTGCATATAGAGACAACATGATTGTTGTATTTTTCTATGCCTGATATTGTTGTATTTTTCTATGCCTGATATTGCCTGATATCCTATGATTATTCACGGGATGCAAACCCAAGTGAATTTGTCAGTGTACGCTTGTAATAGTACTGTGGCTATGACACTTCAATTCGCGAGACAAACGTTGAAACACAAACTGCCACTGCAATGTATAGTTTTTTTTTATCGTTAGGCTTGTAAGTGAAATAATTCTGTACTTTTACTACGATCACCCTTCTTTTCCAAAAGGACGATTGCACTCCGTTTTCATTCTCTCTAAGCAGCCGTTTTCTCTCTCACATTACAACGTTAATTAAACATCCGCTTAAAGTCACAGCATTTATTTTTCAATGGAATTGATGTTCCCAGAAGTTTTGCTCCTTTCATTTCAATGAAAAGCAAGAGTCATTATTTAACGCAATGTCAGTACCGGTTTACCGCACATCCCTACTATGAATGAGAGTGTGAGATAAATCACTGGAATGTAAAATGGACTTCTGTACGAGAAGGGTAGTCACCATTTTGATGCCAGTGCAAAGATGACGTTTGGCTGGGCTGAGCTGGAGCTGCCCTCCCCCTGTAGGGGTGAGGAGACCAGAGGTGGTGGAAGGAAGAGCTTGGCTATGGATGAAGTCTGGCCTGAGTCAATGTGGATGGATGAAGTCTTGCCTGAGTCAATGTGGTCTTTCCAAAAGCAAGGGGACAATTTTTTATTTAAGCTAATTTTATAATTGACAGCAATGCGATTAAAGTACTTTTGCTACAGTATATGTGCAATGGGCTGCAGCCTTCCCTTGCGTTGATGTTCGTAGACCGCTGTACAAAGCTAGGCTACATTAAGTGGATGCATTCAATACTGTAGAGTAAATATCCTCATTGGGCAGGTGAAAAAAGCGTCATGATTTACATGATATCAACAGAGGTATATTTCAAGTTATCCATTTAAGAAAGATGAAAACCTTCAGAGTACACAAACTAAATCGTTCATTTGTACAATTTTTCTAATTGTTTTTTTTTCATTTTAAATTTCTTTAATTTTATCTTTAATCTGTTTTAAATTTTTATGTATTCCTGTTCACGTAAAGCACCTTGAATTGCCATTGTGTATGAAATGTGCTGTATAAATAAACTTGCCTTTTCAACACATTTAGCAGGGTGGAACAACCTGATACCACACTTGAAGCCTTTAGGGTTTTCACCCATCAAGAAACTTTTAGATCTGCTAAATCCTTGGCTTGGACTTGCTCACTGCTAAATCCTGCACCCTGATTGGCTTAGTGATGTGACTGTGCCCCAATTGGATCAATGGTCTATCTGTGCCATGTAGTACAGCTGAGAGTGCAGTTTTGATATTGTTTGTGGCATACAGTAATGCATGTTGGTCCAGGCAGTGCATTCTGGTTCAGCTAACTCATCCATTCTGAATTTAGGCTGTCCAGAATATTCAAAATAAGATTAGTATTCAGCTACCCGTGTGAGTTTCCAGTTATGCAAAAAGTACAGCATTTAAATAAATAGGCCTGAGAACATTCATTTCTTTACGCATGCTTGTTGTTTCTGTTGGTCAATTAAAGCAGAGCTAGTGGTGTGGCAGCCCAGTGACAAATGCCCATTTTCCATTAGAGAGTCATTCCGTACCACACATCATGGGATGGATTGTGTTCCCATCGATCCCCATCCCACTGGAAAGCACACCGAGTTGAGCTATAGCTGAGGAGAAAAATACCTAGCACTTGCTTGCGACAAAGCAGGCTGATAGGTTGGGGTTATGAACGGAGAAATTCAACAGCCAATGTTCGTTTGTGTCTTTACTTGAATTGACACGTTTTCTTGACGATTCTAAATAAATGTTCCCTTGTATGCACTTATACAAACAGTACATGAAAATAGCAATGAGTATAATAATTAAAACATTTCTTATTTTCCATTTGAACAGAAATTGCAATGTTGCAATCACAGGTCAGTCTTTGGTAATTACAATGCATTTTATGCTCTGCTTTTGTTTGTAACAATAAAACACTTTATCTCATGAATCGCTTTTTTCATTTTTTTGTCTAGAAATAGTTGTTAATTTTTTTGAAGTCTTTGAAAGAGGTAATAGCAGCGAAAATCTACTCAGTACCCCTATTAAACTGAAGTAATTCTCTATACAAAAAATTGTTTGAATCAGACTTAAAAGTTGCCTGGATTTGATGGTCTACCAATTGTTTTATTTATACTTTCTGTAAATGCTTTCCTCTCAATATGCAGTGTATAGTTTCACAAATTCTCTCTCTCACAAATGCTTGACATTTTCAGATCGGTTATGGAAACACATCATGGCACTCCTCAGTTAATCCACGCCAGTGTGTCAAGTTGTTATTCCACAGTGTTTGTCAATTGGAACGCGCTGGTCAGGTCTTTAATATAATTTAAGAATTTACAGAATTGAAAGTTACAGCGATGGGAAAGAATTACAGTTGGCAATGGAATGAAGAACTGTAAGCAAGCCAGTATAATTTTCCTTGCTAGCATCAAATCCTTTGCGCGTTAGCTAGTAATGCAGATGCTAAAAGCTTACCAATAAGAAAATATTGTGATAGTTGTTAGACGTGATGTCAGTAGACATTATTCAATGTACACAGAGAATCAAACGGTGGACAGCCCATGAACCCTTCTGTGTTCCTTCTGTGTTGTGCGTGTGCGTGCGTGCGTGCGTGTGTGTGTGCGTGCGTGCGTGTGTGTGTGCGTGCATGCGTGTGTGCGTGCGTATATGAGTGAATCTGAAAGTATGATGAGTGTCTCCATATGTGGAAGGTGGTCCGACTGCTCACAGCACAAAGCAGCGTCTGTCTGCGTCTCCTCCCCTCCACCCTACAAACTGATGCCGTCCGGATCTGTTGCTTTGCCATCTGTCCACTCTTAACAACCACCTCACCAGCGTCCCTCCTTTTTTCCTCGTCTCCTCTCACACTCAGGCCTCTGGAGCCCAGCTCTGCCCCACCCCTTTCTCCGGGTACTGTGGGGACAGTTGGGAGGATTGTCTATGACACGTGCTTGTTGGGAGGAGGTGGTACGCACACGCATGTTCACCCTCTGGCCCCTGTGTTGTCAGTAAGCTGCTCTGTTGGAGGTCCCCTGGCCCCTATCTTACATATGGAGAGATTTTGGGGAGGGGTGCCTTTGTTCTGGAGATTACTCCCCCATCCACACACACACACAATCCTGGACCTCATGTGGCCTTCCAAGTGTTAAAAACCCCTGGAGCAGAAAACAAGTAGGCAATTTACACCACAGGCTCAGAAGGGAGGAGGTGTGTGTGTTTGAATGAATGAGTGATAAGTGTTGATGCATTCAAGTTAGTTCTACATTTCCTGAATGGACAATTGATGCTTAAATTTAATGTGTTGCTAAAAGGCATAGTTGAAACTGTTCCTTCTGCACCTTGCCAGTTTCAACTGCTGCCTTTGACACAGTAACCTGAAACATACATAAAAGTTGGTAATGTATATATTATGCTAAACCTTTGGTGACTACCTTCATTGTAGGCCCCTTGACCTACATGTGCCAGAATACATGTTTAGAATAACGTGTGTGTGTGTTTGTGTGTGTGTGTATGTTCGTATGTTCGCGTGTGTGTGTCTGTATGTTCGTGTGTGTGTGTGTATATGTTCGTGTGTTCGTGTGTATGTGTGTGTTCGCATGTGTATGTATGTGTGTGTGTGTTCGCGTGTTTATGTTTGTGTGTTCGCATGTGTGTTTGTATGTGTTTTTGTGTGTTCGCGTGTGTGATAAAGTTAGATGAGGGTAGCGGTACATGTGGCTCAGTCAATGCATGGGGACTGAGGGTGTTTTTCCAGCGCTACATGTTTTCTTGACACCTTGCTGTTAGATGTGCGATAATGCTGGTGAATAGGGCTGCACGATTATGCGTATCGCGATTAGATATGCACTCCAGAGCCCGTTCGCATGGCAACGGTATATAATGCCCGCAACACGAACTCTGATATTTCATTTCAAAATAATAGCGCTCCTCATTCATTATGATAATCATTGTTTGTTAATTTCATAGAAAGGTAGTGGGTCCATGTTCATGTGTTGCTACAATTAGTCTATTTTGGGTAACAACAGACTCTAGTTAATGATTTTCAAATGTACTCGTGTTTTTGTACATGAGACACTGACAATATAGTCAAT
>JACXGM010001701.1:0-52145 GCA_016801145.1 Umbra pygmaea
CCTTAGATCAGCTGAACTTGGTTTGTTGTCCATCCCTCGTTTCCGTTTGTCTACTGTAGGTGGAAGGTCATTTAGTGTTAATGCTCCTAAATTATGGAACTCACTACCTCTCACACTACGTAATACCTCATCCATGGCTATATTCAAGACCCAGTTAAAAACATATCTGTTTAACATGCATTTTGTCTGATGTGATTATTTGTATCCATGTGACTGTAATGTATGTCTGAGTGTCTACGTGTTTTTGTACTCTGTAATGTAAAGCGGCCTTGAGCTACGGAAAGGCGCTATATAAATAACACTTTTTCTTCTTCTTCTTAATTCACTCAAGGGTTTGATGTGGTGAATATGTTGAGTGGAAGAATCACAGCCAGTATTGTTCATATTTACCAAGGGTGACAATATTATTGGAGGGCACTGTAGAAGTCCTGCAAAGGAGAACAAGCATAGGAACTGCACAAAGTTGGGATCAGCTTGCTAGGGAGATCTGTATTTGTTCCACCGTTATATACCAGAAAGCTGTAATTACAGCATTTTCTAATCCAACAACCATAGTTTTTTAGTTTAGTTTACGCAACTGCTAGTGAGGAGGCTTTGTACACAACGAGCCTGCCAGTGGTCACTCTACTGGAATATTTAAGGATTATCGTGAGAGGAAGTAACAAACATTTACAGTTACACATTAAAGACAGCTCAAATTGCCATTTGCCTTCTGGTGTGAAGTAATGTTAAAACCACACTAACATAAGAGGGATAATAAAGTCAATTGTCACAGGGTCCTGTTTACTGTCGGGTCCTATGACAAATGGCTGTCATCAACACTGCTGTGAACACAAACACATATGGTCACCATCAGGGGCGTGGCCTCATGCTATGTTAGGTTGAAAAGATACCGTAGCATCTTTGCCTGCTTGGTAATGATTCAGATATGAAAGGGCCAACATTACAATATCATCATTACTAACACAACATTTACAATAGACATGGTCCTTCCACCATTTTGAGATATATAGATTTTTACTTTTACAAATATTTATTCCTGTAAATTTCAACATTTTGTCGAACTAAAGAAATAGGTCCTCTGATTTCTAGAAATGATAAGAATTACTATGGTAAATGACTACTACAGTATGTAATACAAGAAGTATCAGGTTATACTGTCACTAACTGTAATTGAGTTCACAACTGTATCATAAATCAGCAAAAAAAACCTTAGTAATATAATACATATGATTTTTTGACCACTCTCTGAGGCCCTATATTAACGATTCAATGTTGTTGCACCACCACTGTCATGGAATGATGTAATCATAGAAATTGAATGATTAGAAGTGCCATTCCAATGCAAATAAATGTACTAGAATGGTCAGAGCGGCAGCCATTTTTACGTGTACCATTCCATTGCAAAGATCTAGCAGCCTACTTCCGCATTAAACCGATTTGCGTGTTGTTACTGTGACAACTAACTACAGTAGCCATTATTTTGGTGTACTAAATGAATGAACAAGCAAAAAATTAATAAGGCTTCTATAGATTTAATTTCTATGGATGTAATACTGTTGTGAACTGCAGGAAAAGACAGTACTTTTAGCTACACAAGAATACATGGATCCTAAAAGACTTTATAAACACCAGGTCAGTACGTTGACCTATGTTTATATATTCAGCGCTGAAGAGGCTGAAAGTAAATCGGTAAGAGCAGGCACAACAAGGCCCAGTCGAGCATCAGTGTGTTGATCAAAAACCCATGAAACCGACACACAGAGGTTTCTTTATCAAGTCAGGATAATATGGCTTTTGTTCAAATAGTGATCATGGCACTGGAATGTGTTTATATATAGCTTCCGCTTTTGCTATTTCATACTTTATAACTGAGATGGCAGGTCTTGCAACAGCTTGAGAGATCATCATTGTCCAAAATAATACACTATACCACACAGTGTACAATCATTTTTAATGTACTTTCATATTTCCAGTAATCTAAACTTTAATTGAAGTAACACTGTTCAAGGAAAAAATAATGCATAACTAAAGAATACTTTAAATGTATCTCACAAATGCTGCCACACCTTAATTTAGTACTTTGTGAGTCTACACCCTGAGTCCTATAATGTTTGACGTTTTCAAAATACATAGCAATGGGAGACAATTCTTTCATGTAGAATTCTCTAGATCCTTCAGTCACTGGTCCTCGCTTGTGGATTCTCCTCTTTAGCTTGTGGATTCTCCTCTTTAGCTCACCCCACTGGAGTTTTGTATGGGATTAGGGTCAGGGGCTTGGTATGTCCGATTCTATAGCTTGATTCTGTGGTACTGAAACATCTTTGTATAGATCTGGATGAATGCTTTGGATTATTCTCCTGCTGGAAGTCTTTAACTATGATGCAGTTTTAGTCTGGAGTAGAAGACTGGATTTGCTGTAAAATCTCCTACTAGAGTATAGGCTTCGGTCATAGATTTGTTTTCAGTTTTATTGTGCACTACAATTACTTTGAATTACAGATTTTAGTTTTCATAACTTCAATGTAGTTCAATGAAACTAGCATTCGATGTGAATCCTTTATCATAGTTTTTCATCTCTGCTCTGGTCTTTTATCTGATAATCTCATACACCTCTTTACGAATATAGTTATTTATTCAGCTTATTTGTTGGCGTGTTCCACGATAAGAGCATGCTACAACCAACAACAACCAAATAAAACCACAACGCTCAGTCTAACTTGACTCATATAGCATGGCTCAGTCTAACTTGACTCATATAGCATGGAACCCAACAGATGCTGACGCTAAATGTGTATGAATTGAGGAAAATATTTGTAATTTGCACATTTTCTCTCACCAACCTGTGGAATGTGTAGAATTGAATATAGACAACACCTCCTTATACGAATGCCCCAAACAAACATACAAATAGTGAATGCCAATAAATGTGTTTCCTTGAAGGAAATTGAGGCCACAAACAAATCCTGAACACCCACAGGAGAAACATTGGCTTTGCACCAGAGGTGAGCAGCTCAGCACCGAGGTCAGAGTCAAAGGGACATTCTGGTCATAACTCTAGGAGCGACCTCATTCTCCAAATAAAAGCCTGTTTACATAACACCTCATTGGCCCTGCGACAGCAGGCAGAGAGAGGACAGCAAAGAGACCTGTAGCTGTCCGAGTGGGCCCAATCCTGTGCCACTCGCAGGCGCGTTTTTTCTGACACACCAGAGGGGTGGGGGGGGGGATTTGTGAAATACCACTGCTACTGACCTGGGGTAAAGCTTGGCAGTGGCCATATCAAACCCAGAGTACACACATACAATGACAAACCCACGCATATACATCCAGGGGCAAAACAACACCCCCGTCCGCCCCGGCCACAGACAGCCCCCCCTACGCAACACACAAGCCAGTTGCAGGAAGACCTGTCACAGCCCTTCCTGTGTCTGTCTCTCTGCCAAGCTGCATATGTCTTAGCTCCCTTTTTGCTACACCCAATTGAGGATTATGACTGAGGTGATGTCCCATAACTACATTGGAAAGCTGGGAGAGAAGGAGAGTAGCAGGGTGTACAGTGGGACAGGAAGAGGTCAGGAGAAAAAGGGTGAGCGGCTGAGTAGGGTCCTTCATCTTATGGACAGAAAAACACTACATAGGAAGGGAACCCTCATTTCCATGTGTACAGAGGTGAAATATATAAAGGCAAGTACTTCATGTGAAGTATAGACAGTCCGTTTAGTTGACAAACAGTGTATTTACTTCATTCGGTACAATAAAACCTAAATCCCCAAATTGCAAAGCACATGCTATGTTAAAAATATTTAAAAAATGAAATACTGAAAATAATTTATTTGGTTAGAAAAAGGTTGAAATTTGTACTAATAGAGATGTGTGTTAAAAGAAACACACACAGAGACACACACAGGATATCTAGTATTTTATGTGTGGCCTTTAGCAAAACATCCTTACAGTGAGGACTACTCAACAGAACCGCTGTCATGTTAATAATGCTGGTTTAAATTCTAAATAGATTTTGTTCTTCAATTCATATTTTTACCAATCTTAACCATAACGTCACCTCAAATAAAATTTAATTAATGATGAGAATGGTACTATTTTTTCATTCAGTGATTATTTTAGTAAGTATTTCTAGATACTTAACAAAATAATGTAAAAGCTATTTAGATGGGACAACGATTCACTAAATTTTGCATTGCTTTTTTGTCATTTGAACAGGAACTGCAATGAGAAAATTACCAAGTTGGGCAGTAACGCATTAGTAATATATTACTGTAATATTATTACTTTCCCCAGTACCGAGTAGTGTAAGGGATTACGATTTCCAAAACATGAATAATATTACAGTTATTAATCCAAGTAAGGTTCTGTTAATGCATTGTCAGAATGCGATTTGTCTTTTTTTTCCTATCTATTTATTATGACGTTTATACGCGGAGGTAGTGCTGGCAGGTTACATTAGCTGGTAGACAAAAAGCTAAACGATGGATAGACGAGGGAGAAGAAAGGCAGATTTTCAACAGGCTGAAGTATTGTTATTATTTTGACTTTGTCTCAGTCAAATATGCAAAGAACTTTGTTGTCCGTTGTAAACTTTGTGCGAGTAGCAAAACGCTTTCAAACGCAATAAATACAACATGTAATTTATTGAAGCATTCAAGCATCTAATACGGCAGCACCACAATGTGAAACTTGCAGCGTGAATGAAACCAAATTAAGAAGCTGGACACAATATCAGCCTAAATATGGTGTTATGAAACGTTTAATGTTTTATAACACCATTGTTAACAATAAGAAATAATCCGGGAGAGTTTTGCTTTATTGTTGTTTTATTTCTGTTAAAACAAATATCTCAGGTTTGACAGGCTGCAGTGTTTGGAGTTATGCAGTTTTGATAATTGATGACTGTAAGGTTATTTATTGTTCCAATAAAGTGGATTCAGTTCTAAAAGGAGCTGGTACACTTTTTCAGAAGGGGGATTAACGAAAGTAATATAGTAATATAATGAGTAATATAACTAATTACTTTTGATACCAAGTAATAAGTAAAGAAATATTATTACTTTTAAAAGGAGTAATAAGTAAAAAGTAAAATAAAATTTCCTGAGCCCAACACTGCTCGTGTGTAACGAACTGGGTTTGGCAGTAGACAGAAGCGGTACTCCATTAGTACGAGATATATTTATTCAAGGCAAAAGGCAGGACGAACTGAACAGGAACAAATCAACACTTCATAAATGGAAAGTAAAGTTCCTTGAACTAGGTTTAGGGAAAAAGTGGAATGAATTACTAAATGATAAACAGCTGGAGAAAGAAATGCAAACGATCTAAAAAAAATTGGTGTAAATCTGAATGATCTTACCCACTTGTCCCACACACTCGTTCCATTCTAGGAGACCCTTATTACCCCTTGTTTGCAGACTTTGCATTGCTTTCCTTTGAGCAAAGATATAGGGTTCCGAAATTCAAAAGAAACAGGTCAAAGATCTCTTTTATTCCTATGGTGATCATTTTGCTTAATTAGCTGTAGTAGCATTGTATGCTAGGTCATTCATTTTTTTACTAATTTGTTGGGGTTGTTTGAAGTATGATTAAAACAAAATATTTTGTGTTTTTTTATTGTATGTACTATTGTTTGATCCATGCTTACTGTGTTGCAGAACGATTTGCACTTTAGGTTTAATAAAGATTCTCTACTCTAACTGATAGATTGAAATGTCAGTGTCAAACAGCACATACAGTACAAGAGGCAGATGCACAAAGGTGCTGACAGACCATTCTATAATATTTGACTTCTAAATGAGAACAACTTTTCTGTGTAGGCCGTTATGTATGCTTGTGTGTTGTGGTACATGCTTTATCTGCTCTAAACTCAATTGCCCCTTGTGGGAATAATAAAGTTGTTGAATTGAATTGAATTTTACCACAGCCTAATCCGTGACATCGCGCTAGTTTGTCTTTGTTATAAACTATGCATTTTACAATGGGTTGATAAAATTAAGCATTGTGATTGGTTGAAATGTGTTCTTAGCCCAAAAAAGTGTTTATCATGGCGTTTGTTTACGTTCATGAGGTTTGTTTACGTTCCTTAAAAAACACTGCGCATCCACTGTCTACTCAACCTACCCAGGTAAATTCATAGTAAACGTACTTAGAATAGAGAATGAAATATAGAGGGTAACAAGAAACATATCTCATAAGTCGAGTAAAACTGATTCGTATTTTTGCATCCTTCGAGTGTGTGTGCGTGTGGGCGTGTGTGCGTGCGAGCGAGCGAGTGCGTCTAATGTGCTTTTGCTCTATATAGTTCTATGGGGTTGATCCTGGTGCCAGAATCAGTGGTTTAAATATCCAGTGACGATCAAGCACAGATTTCAACACAATATACTATACAATATACTGTAATGATGTAATACCTCATGCATGGGTTGGTGTTGATAAGGTCACTTTTTTAACAACCAATTCACTCTTCAGCCCAAACCTCAGTTGGATATTTTATTTTAAAGCAATTACTTTGGCCAAGTAAATGTACGTCGTTATTCAAAATGTCTTCATTATTCAACTTTTACTGGTTTGGCAGGTAAAGCAAGCAGGCAAAATCTGGTTTGGCAGGTAAAACATAAACACACAAATAAACATACACACATATACAACACACATTTTTCAGTATACATGTATGTAATCTAAATGCTGTACACTCGAGTTGGGTCTAATAGATAAATGTTCCTCATACAAGGATTAGTGTTGATTTTAGTCAGGTAACAATGCAGAGTCAAACACACACCAGGCAATCTGCTTTTACAAGCATTGAAGAGAAAAACGACTTTTCCTGAGTGTGGCTGCAAAAGAAAATGACAATAGTATTGTTTGGTCCATAATCTCAGTCTCAGTGTTAGTAGTCTTTCTCAATGCTTTTTCAGCATACTAATCATGGAATGTCGTGCCATTGTATATTTCATAATATGTCAGATGGCTCAGTGGTTAGTGTGTCAAACTTTTAGTCGAATTGGTGCCAGTTGGATTACAGACTGTGCCAAATTTAGTTTTGTCCTTGGGCAAGACACTTAACCATAAGTTGCTCTAGGGGGCTGTCCCTGTACAAACTGTAGTTTGCTCTGGATAAGAGCATGTGCTAAAAAATGAAAATGAAAATATAATGCTAATAAAAGTAATTCATTGGTTTAATAAAATAAATTTTACCAACTGATAAAAATAGAAATGAGGGGCATGACATCTGTTTAATGTCCCATCCTAAAGATAGCACTACAATGGGCAATGTCCCCTTTTGCTGCCCTGGGGCATTTCATTTCAATCTTAAATGCAGAGAGCCTCTTAATGTATATCCAACAACATGTCTAGTATTATCTGGTCTCTTACCCAGTGACCGACCAGGACGGACCCTGCAAATACATCTGAAACAAACTAGCAGTGGTATCCAGTGTGCAGGACGGTTGGCTACTGTTGAACTTTTGTCAAATCTACAGTATGTTAATGTAAATATTTATCAATACTAGATGTAGGCAACTATAATTTTATGGATATCATCAGCCAATATTGGCCATTTAGAAATTATGTTGGAATCGGACACTTGAATTGAAGTACAGTAGGCTACTTTGTGTCAGGTCAGATTGTTTTTTATGTATATACTGTATGTTTAATCTAAACACATGATGGATGCAAATGCTTACTTTGTAATACATTGTGTATACTGAATATATTGTGTCCACTCCAAACAGTCTGTTACTCCTGCAATCTCCCAGCTAGAACACACTGCTAATTCTTTATGGTTCTTTTATATGTCTAACACAGACCCGGAACACAAACCACTCAGAGATTAGAAAACCAAGAAAGGAAAAGTATTATCATTGGGATATTCTTCTCACCAAATCACTAGTCCCTTTTTTTTCTCAAAACCAGAACATTAAAAACAGTCTAGTGACACTCAACACCTGTTATAGTGACAATACATACTGTTCCAAAACACACATCCAGTATGTGAACAAATAAACACTACAGTATCTTATGTCTGAAATGTTATTAAAAATATATAGCTTGCTTTTTCATTTTGACTGAGAATGCAATTAAATTATGATACAATGTAACAATGTGGTTTGTATGCATACAGCATAGATTACAATACATTCCATGCTAGTTCCACTCTTAGAGGCTAATTACACTACTATAGATTTCAGCAACATTTTCGAAGCTCGGGACGAGACACAATTTGTACTCTGTAGACTGGTGGGTCTCTCTTGAATTCCACATGAACTCCGGAGGTAATGCATGTGAAAAATATGAAAGATCCCACCTGGGGATTTGCTAACAGCCCATGAGAAATGTGTATTGCAAGGAAATTCTTCACTGTAATGCCTGCGGTATACTCAACGTTCCCGACCGCGCGCGTGCCAAAGTGATGTAGATTTTGCTGCCGCACAAGGATTTCGAGCGCGCGAGCCAAGGGCGCGCACCACTCTTCTTTAAGTGGCACGCAACAAAACAGAAACAGGAAGCATGGACGAGTTCGAAGGCACAGTAAACGATTCATAATAACACAGTTAATGGTTCATAATAAAACTGTAAATGGTTCATGACAACACAGTTAAGATAATCTTAGCCACTGTTGACATTAACATCAATGCTGCTGCCAGTTCTGCCATCGTTTAGCTTTTTCTTCTTCTTATAGTCCATAGAAATATCAAAGTCGGTAGCCTCTCCTCAGTTGCAACACCTCTGTTCAGGAGAAGACTGCAACTAGTGTTGCGAGCACCACGCACAAGTATAAATAGTTACGGCGCTCCCATGACGTCACTTTGGCACGCGCCAGGTTGGGAACATCTAGTATACCGCAGGTTTAAGTCAGTGGACTGGTTTGGTTTCTGAGTGAAGTGCTCAGGCACCCAGCTTATGACGTCTTGAATGACACACCCACAAACGCATGATTGACGTCTAGAGACATGACAGTGTAAATACAAACAGTATGGAAATTATTTTGTCTTGGATAGAGCGGATTCAAGAATGTTGCCGAAAACTATCGGTTTGTAAACGTGGCCTAAGAGCAAGGTACCTCAGGTACAGATCTAGAATCAACCTTTTCTAATGCTAATGTATAAACATAAGGTTAGCACCATGGGTCAGCTTCAGGCTAACTTCAGTGGCCACTTAACACACCTAAGGCTCTCTGTCTATTTGTCGGTTTGTCTGTCATGAATTGATGGATGATAGATTAATTATTTGATCAATTAAGGAACACACAGTTAAACGTAAAATAAAAACCTATTGGTTAAGTCTGTCCTACCTGGG
The DNA here is from genome assembly GCA_016801145.1 of Umbra pygmaea. Classification (NCBI taxonomy): domain Eukaryota; kingdom Metazoa; phylum Chordata; class Actinopteri; order Esociformes; family Umbridae; genus Umbra; species Umbra pygmaea. The sequence continues at coordinate 9,304 of JACXGM010001701.1, forward strand.
GACAATCTTTGATGTAGTGGCCCTTGTTGAAGCACAGATGGCACAGGTAATTCGGTGGGGGTCTCTTGCTGGGCTTGCGTGCTTCTGAAGCGAGCGAGAGGTCAGAGAAATGGTCCGTCAGGGAGTTGAGTCCATCCACGATGTTGTTGAGTGAGCCGTATGGCGAGACATTCTTATATATACTGTTATTCAATGCCTGCAACAGAGTGAGATGATGAAAATGATTCATTATTAAGCAATGAAATAACGTGGCAAAAATTGTGATAAAGGGAGATTAAAATTGGATGACGTCTTCTTGTGATTACTTAGTTCAAACTGTCAAGCTCTGTCTGTTATTCTTTATTTCAGAATTTGAAGGAATTTGGATTTCCTCATTACTGTTCTGGCATAGCAGCAGGCTTCATGTGTATTTCCACAGAAAGATTACCTGCAGCTCCCCTGCGGTGCATTTTGAACTTAACCACTAGTTTCCTTTCGCTGACATATGCCATATATATTTCATCTTACACTAGAAAACAATACTATTGATAATTTATCTCATTCAATTTAACACATCTGGCATGCAGCCTAGCTGTTTCTTACAAAGTAGAAAAGCAATGGAAAAGTACTGGGTATCTCATGGAGGAAGACAAGGCTTTAGAGAAGGCTGACTTACAGTAAACATGCAGGAGGAGAACGAGAGAGAAAAGAAAGAAGAAATAAGGGAGAGAGACAGATATGGTGTCCCACAATTGTTGGTGTTGTTTTTCACAACAATGGCTATAGGAGGGAATCAAGAGGGCACAAATACATCAGGATCCAGGCTTTATTGTCCACAGTTTTATATAAGCCAGTGAAACAATAGCATCAGTGTATATACATGGTGATGAACTTGAAATATTATGCCCAGGAGGAAAATATTTTTATGAAAATAATTTTGCCTATTTGTAATATGGTTGGAATAAATCAGATAATGGAGGGTGTTACCATCTCTGTTATTGCTAACAACATGAACATTGGTAAAAGGAACCAGAGCTTTTCAATATCTGGAACATAATGTCCACAATTAAAATGACATTTGCATATCTAAAACCCAAGCAATTGGGGGGGAAAATTATTTATGGAAAATGACTCAAGTCTTTGTGAATGATGTTGTCGGAAAACATATTGGTTGTACAATACAGAGCTTCATTGCTATCTAATGTTGTGCAGCATAGAAGTCTTGCACTTGGCAACACAGAATGTAGCAAAGATTGGTCCAAGTCTTGACCTAATTTGTCTTGGAGGCAGCTCAACTCACTCTAACTAACTACAGCTCGTGTGTGCGTGTGTAGGTATTTATTCACTATAGACAACACCTGGATCTATGGGTACATACTAAGTTAACCTTCTTTTTGTTTTCCATGGCCTGCCATCTGTTATAAATCGCATCCACTGCACTTTGTTGATATTCAGATAATATCCTAAAATGTGAACACTGACCAACATGTAATACTAAAGGCACTCTACCATGGGTAGACTGAAGAAACTTAAACAAAGTATGCAAAATGTACTTCTGTGTTTCAGAGATTATACTAAAGGAGGGCTGTGTGTTCCCTCTCCCAAAGAGTGGTATCCTTTTCATCCTGAATAAATATTGACAGATCTATAAAAGGTTGTGCATGAACACATACTGAAACACTAGAATGAAGACATATGTTCATCATGCTGGTTTCAGCCTCTAACCCCATCTTCTTCTCTGGTGATTGTGACAGTGATCTGTATGAACAAAGGCAGCCTTGTGTTGACCTTTTTATAGACCTATTTTCATAGGTCTTTGACACTCCTGATCACTTATTATTCATTCTTAGGCTGGCTGAATTTGGCTTAGATCAGGCTAGTTTGAAAATGTAATATTACTGAGTGTCCCACAAGGGTTGGCTGTTTATATTGTATATAGATTAAAGGCCCAGCTTTTCTTACACCTTCTTCTCAAGATTATCTCTGGGCTTAAGATCCCAAAAGGTTCTGCCCATGTACAGATAACATTGTGTTTAATCTACGTTTTGTACATAATGTTCTGTACCCTTAACCATTATACATCTACTTCTGGACATTTCCAACTATATGTTTTGTCATTATGCTTTTTTAAATGTTGATAGCTTGTGTACAGTCTCATTTCTGTATGGCCGAAAGGAAAATCTTGCAGTGATTTTAGTTAAAATTCTGAATAGGAATCTATACATTACATCATGTTTTGTAAGCTAATGTATTCTATGTCTGTTGTAACTAAAGCTACTAAAGGTACAGTAAGTAAGTAGCAGAAGTTTGCAGTTTACACAATGGAATATTTGTTCGTTCACACAAAATGTCCAACCAAGATTTAATTGTGGACGGAGCAGCCGCAATGAGTGCCCAGGAAGCAATTAGCTTTAAATACCTTGTTCAGATTTTAAGGATTTCTGGTTACTGGTCAGATACTGTAACTGTCGCCTCACACATGAATAGCTATATTTGTGATAATATAATCTTTGTACAGTATCTTCAAACGTGAGTACACCCCTCACATTTTTGTAAATATTGGATTTTATATATATATATATATATGTATATATATAAGGTCTCTAACATCCACCAGCTCCAGGTGTAGTCATGGAGGAGTGGAAGAGTAGCAACCTGTGAAGCTCTGGTGAACTCCATACCCAAGAGGGTTAAGGCAGTGCTGGAAAATAATGGTGGCCACACAACATAGTGACACTTTGGGCCCTATTTGGACATTTTCACTTAGGGGTGTACTCACTTTTGTTGTCAGAGGTTTAGACCTTAATGGCTGTGTGTTGAGTTATTTTGAGGGGACAGACAATTTACACTGTCATACAAGCTTTACACTCACTAATTTACATTCTAGCAAAGTGTAATTTCTTCAGTGTTGTCACATGAAAATTTATAATCAAATATTAACTAAAAAGTTATGGGTGTACTCACTTTTGTGAGATACTGTATATGCTGCCATATGAATGGCTGAAACAATATGACTGGTACAGACACAGGTTTGTTGTGCATGTTGATGTCCATTGAGTCATAGACTACACTGGGAACAGAAATGTATAATAATATGTTTCATTGATTTAACAACCTATGCAATGTCAGTCCATTTCCATCTCGTTGCATAGACTTATGTGTCCCAGTCACTGGTCAGCTTATCACTATGGGTAACTATTGAATGTCAACAAGGTGATACTACATATAATTGCGCTTCCAAACTTACTGGATTGGTGGAAAATTGTAGAATAGAATCTCCCTCTACAGTTCTTTTTCTTGCTTTTTTTGCTTGTTAAGGCAATTATGTGGAGGATCTGGTTTCAGACATTTATTTAGCACCTGCTACAATAAGTTATGAGGGTGCAGATTTAATAAGTCAGTTGACTCACAATAAATACAGGAGGTTCCATGTGATGAAGAAATAAAGATGCAATTAACAGCATCAGAAACATTTTCTGTTTAGTGATAAATGAAAGATGGGGGAATGTTTTCAGAGGATACCGGTTTGTATCGGCCCTTTCAACGCGTAATGAGAATTCACTGCCTTGTACTGAACTCAGCTACGAGTTAAAAACGCTAAACTGTATTTGTATTTAACATTCAACCTTGCTTTAGTCATAGTTTTCTGGAAGACATATAAACTTAAAATCATGATCTACAGTACTTTTACATGTTTGGTGCCTAAATGGCTTGCTCTGAACAGATGCATTTCCTCTGAGATCTTGCCCCAAGAAAGCCCAGATATCGTCAAAGGCTTCATGATGGGTTTACCGAGTTACTTTATTTCATTTCAAATTAAAATGACCTGGATTGGTACTCCAGGGAAAGGATAAAGCCGTATTTCACATGATTTTAATATGGATTGCTTTAAATAAAAGTTTTTATCAATTGAAAAATAATAATAATATGCTTTAGCCTTTCAAGAAAGTACAGTACCTGAGGACATTACCAACGGAAAATGAATACTATTTTTCTTTTCTTAAAGTATAAATGTACATCGTTTTGTTGTAAACATGTTAAAAGACAACCATGGTCTAACTGATATTTCCTTTATTAGACTTGAGGTACAATAAAGCAAATATTAAAGGGTAAAGATGCATGACACAAAACAAGGGAAACCTAAAACCTATGAAGATTAGGACTGGAGTCAAGCAGTGTAAATATTGCAGACTATAAGTAATGTACATTATATGTGACTTCAACTTTCTGTACACTACAATGGATTACTATTTTATTAGTAAAGATGGGTAAATTGTGCAGTTCATTGTAAAGACATAATCACCATTCTATTATATTAGACTAGAGTAAATCTACTCTTCTCACTATTTCTAATTGGGCTTGTGTGTATATTTCTGTGGAATTCTGGTCTTCACAAGGGTTCACAAGAAGAGTGGAAAAACTTACTGGTAATGAAATATTTTCTACTCTTCACTTTCTAAAAGTTATTTTTAGGTTTAGGTTTATAGATAAATTTAGACATTGGGGGAGCAAGCACCATATTGCCCTGCATACATATCCAAAAGCATGTATCGGTACATAGATTTCCACACAGGTCTAGAATGCGGGAGGCTAAGCTAGACTTCGACATGTGTGTTATAGTAGCTTGATCGGTTCCTTCACACTCAGTCACAGTAATTCACTTATTCACTTAGCCACTCACTCAATCTGGTATGGTCTAAATTAGCTTAAAACTATCAAGTGCTTGCTTCCTGTGTCGGTCTCAATTACTGAAAACTCTTTCCTTCAGTAGGTACTAGGATTGATTAGCGTGGCCCAGCGTTATGGGCCTTGCTCTCTTTACCTGAGCCTCAATCCCTCCTTCCACTAGGATTCTAGCTAATGAAATACTAGTAGTATTTCTGTATTTATTTCATGGTGACTATACTTTCAAATATTGAATAAATAAGGTTACTATAAACGGACTAGATACTAGAACTGAACTAGCAACAATTCATATGGGCATAAAGTTGCCAGTAGTAACAAAGTCGTTGGGTTTAAACACTAAACAACTTCCAGAGAATAAATGTTAATACGGATTGCCATAATGTAGTAGCCTACAGTTTCACTTTATTTGAATAGTCAAAATAAGATCCTCTACAGATATTTATACTATGAAAACCTATTAAAAAGTGTAGTGAAGGCTTCCTAAGGTTAGGTTTAGGGTTAGGTTTAGAAATGAAATTACGGTAAGAGTAAGGGAAAAGGTTAAGTTTAGAGATAGGATGGGGTTTAGGTTTAGTAGATGGTTAATTGAATCGTAATTGATAGTCTGTAGACCGTTATTGATAGTCTTTAGATAATTTTTAATAGTCTGTAAAGCATCTACAGATAGACTATCCAAATAAGGGGTTACCTAGCCTACTGTCCATAATCTCAACCCTCCTCACCTTAAAACCCATTCGAGGGGCGGGAGTTCTGGCCTTCTAATCTAAATTCTTTCACAGGAGACCAAGAGGGAGGCACTGAAAAACCAATTGACATTTTATAATGACAGCGCATTTGGCATTTCTGCACCCCACTAATAACCGAGACCACTCGATCTCATTAGCATGCAGCCCACAGACACACGCCACCCTCCAATACGTGTAGTAACTATGTTCGAGTCTGGCTGGCCTTGCCTGCGCACTGACCAAGACACAGATCATTGTCTAGGCTGATTCTACTGCCAAGTATATGGTCTGGTCGGGTCACGGGTGAATCATTTTATTTGTCACTTATTTGTTATGTAACATACTGTATGTATGGTCTTGGTTTAATGTACCTTCAATAGTCTATTATCAATTTTGCGCAATATTAAATAGTTATACGACAAATACAAAATAATTGTTAATTTGGGTCTGTGCATGATTAAAAACTAGCTACATAATATTGTACACTAAATTATTGAGTAATATAAGGAATTGTGCATGTTGTTTTCCTTGTTGCGGTAAAGCTGATGTTAAAAGAAATTTACAAGTTTTTCACATCGTTTCAACTATGAACGAAATATCCATGTTTGTTGTACATCCTCAAACATGGTGCCAAACAGCTCGCCACACAATGAGATATAGCCTACATCTACAAACAGATCGTTGCCTCTACGCTAATAGTTTACGTGGCAAATAAAGAATCGTTTACACAAATGGTTCCGTCTCTAACCTCATTTCGCTGGAGCTGAAAGAAGTTGTTGAGATAGTTGGAATTAAGGGACGAACTCAAGTCCGCAGCGGGAGTCTTGCAGAAGTTCAGATCCGGGTGGGAAGAGTTTGGTTCGGGTCTAAAGGCGTCAAATGCGCTGGTCTGGTGTGTGTCTTGTAGAGAGAGGTAGACCCAATTCAGAAGCTGTGCAGGCTGGTACACAGAGGCACTGGTGTCTATGGCAGACATCAAGCTCATCTTTCAAATGGGTACACACTCTTCCGCCGCTGTTTTTGGATTGGTCTCAACCTTCTGGAATTCTGCTCACTCTCGCTCTCTTTCTAAACTTGAACAGATTCGCCACTTTCTTTCCTACCCGGTCGTGACAATTGTTCCTTGTTTCTCTACCCGTAGAGACCCTATGTCATCTTCGTGCTGGGAGCTTAGTCCCAGATTTACGGTTACGCATAAGTCATTGCTGTAACATGTCAGTATAAAAAGTTTCCAGCCGCTACTCACGGCCCGTTATCTCCATATATTTGCAGTGGGACAGCCACCCGGAGCCTCATTGGATATGCAACGCACACTAGGGGTGCGTCATGACGCACACTAGACTCAATCCACATTTTTTTCTCTCGTTTGTCTCCACTCTTGACTTAACTCTGTTTATATCTCATTTTGATTCACTGTCGACTTTTGACATTTAGAAAATACAATTTTTTATCAATATACATTCAGGTTTTAAATTCGACTACGAGCAAAGTTATTTACCTTTCGAACGGATGACAACTACAGTATATTCGGTGCGCTCACAATGACGTAACGGTGGGCACAATTGAATTTAACTCTTGAATATTTTACAGCAACTAACGACTAGTTCCAAAAACATGTATTATAGTGGCGTAAGGGCGAATAAAACATGTTATGCTGCAGAAGTCTTGTGATTTCAAACGTTCACACATTAATTGATCATGATGTGATCATTGTGCCAAAAACGTTTGTCTTCAGTTCAGTGTTGTATTTCAATTTGGTATGTCATCATTTGGAATATGTTGGAACAACCCTCACAGATTTCACTCTACTTTAAAGTATGGAGGAATTGTTCATTCACAAATATCCATTGGGTATAGTAAATGGCATCAGATAAACATTGGTTACAGATAAACACAGGGCCTCAATAGCTGAGTCTGGATTTTGGGTCACTCCGATCACACTCACCGTCATCACGCCTAATCCCTGTGAAGAAAGGCTAAACAGATGGCTGTGTTTATTCAGCAATAGACAGAGGTGCAATTCCCAGGCTTCTGACAACAACTTGCCTTTTATCCTCTCATGTTTGTGTGCCTGCCTTGGAAGTGGGAAACATAAACCAGAGTCCTCCAATCCAGCTTTCTGGGCTACATAATTATTTAATGTTTATGACTAGATAGGATAATGCACATTTTTATAGCATGTGATTTATCCAGAAGTTTAGGAGAATTAACATAGCAGGTTTGAGTGACAAGTTTGATTTACTAAAAATATGTTTAACTTAAATGCACACAAACATAAAACCTTCGACATTATTTAACGCAAATTGCCCCTTGCGCAGGGGCAGAACAACAGTTTTCACCTCTCCGGATCTGGGATTCAATCAGATAACCTTTAGAGAAATTAACAGATGTGCTACCCACTAGGCCATCAGCTGCCACTACATTGGAAAACTAGAAGAAAGCTCATGCAAGTGGCCTCTCATTCACACTGAAATGCCACAAACTGCAACATACTGTATCTTCACACTCCCTCTTGTGGTGTCACCAGGAAAGAACAGAAGTCTAGATCCTCTACTAATCCTAAATCAAGGTAAGAGCAATGCAACTCAAAAATAGCTTATGTTCATATCCTGTGGTCTTGTTTCATTTCCTGATGACTGGTATCACTATTAAGCGTTTGTCCTGACAAATATATGTTCAGGTCTATTCTCACTTCTCTATTCATTGATACTGCAGTTAACCTTTTAACTCTAATGATCAGTGCCATGGGCTCTTTAGAGACCACAGAGACCAAAAAACAGAATGCTACACAGGGCAGTCCCCTTCACTGCCCTTAGGCATTGATCATTTTACCAGAGGGAAGAGTGCCCCCTACTGGCCCTCCAACTCAGGAGCATCTCCCATCCAAGGACCAACCAGGCACAACTTTTCTTAGCTTCAGAAGCAAACCAGCAGGGTGGTACACGACGCTATGCTGCTGACATAAAGGTGAGACTTCCTTGTCTGGTGGAGGAACATAATAAGTCTCTAAATGAAACATCAGCAAGATTACAGCAGCTCACTGATGCCCACAATGGAAGTGTCATGAAGGCAGACTTGGAGCAAAAAACTAAATTAACATCTTTAAACTTTAAGTCAATATTACACTCGCCCTTAGCCGTCAACAATGACCAAGAATCCCAGAGGTGTGTGCACTACAACGGTCATCACTTTAGATCATGTTTGTAATAAGTTGTCCTTCCCTGTCGCACACATGTTTTGCTTCTTCCGAGGTGATTTTTTGCAGAACATGTCAACCCTGTTACTTTATTTGGTCAATACTGTTACTGTATTTGGTCAGCCATTTGACTTAATTTGACCTGATTGTACTATTGTTTTTATTTGAAAATGACAGTCTAGATATGTTAGATACATCAGACATGTACATTAATGATATGATGTGATTGATTTCTGAAGAGTATATATAATATATCCCCCATGAGCTTGATTCAGACATTGTAACCAATCAGATCCTAAAATACTGTCTTGTTCTAAAACAAAACAAAAATACATTGAATCTGTTAACCTTTTGTCAGAAGGATCATGTGGTTGGTTTCATCCGTAACAGTTTCTTCATATTGAGTCAACACTTTGTAGGCTACTATTCTGTACTTACCCAGTCCAAGTACTCTATATAGTACAATATGCTTGGCTATTCTTTTGTAAACTATTGCTAAAGTGTTTAGCTTAGATTACATTTATTTTACCAGGCAAGTTGACCGAGAACAGAATCTCATTTGCAGAAATGGCCTGAGGAGAAGTTGGGGGAGGGAAGAGGCTGAAAGAGCCAATTGGAAGCTGGGGATGATTAGGTTGCTATGATGTATTAAGGCCTGATTGGATATTTGTCCAGGACAGTGAGGTAACACCCCTACTCTTTTGAATATTGCCATGAGATCTTTAGTGACCACAGAGCGTCAGGATACCTGTTTAACATCCCATTTTAAAGACAGCACCCTGCGCAGGGCAGATGTCCACATCACTGCCCTGGGGCATTGGGAATGATCTTTAGAGCAGAGGCAAGAGTGCCCCCTACTGGCCCTCCAACACCACTTTCAGCAGCATCCCATCCAGGGATTAACCAGGCCTGACTCCCTGACTCTGCTTAGCTTTAGAAGCAAACCAGCAGTGGAATATACAGTAGGGCGCTATGCCTTTATAAATAAATAACATATAAATAAATAATATATAAATAAATATCCCTCTGTGCACCCTCTAGGATTTAAATTAGTGAAGTAAAGGCATTCTCAAGCTCCCTCTTGTGGTGTCACCAGGGATCAGCAGCATATACAGACAGCTCCTGTTCCTCTTCTACTGTACTCCTTACCTTGAGGAACCATGCAGCTCTAATAACTCAGTAAAGTAGAAAAGCAAATAATTAATAATGAAAGCATCACAAGTAGCTTCTTCCACATGAGTCGTTTCATTTCCTGGTTACTGGTATCACTGTATAGGTCTTTTGGTCTGAGTGTTTGTTGATGTCTACTTTCAAGTTCTCCATCATTTGACGATAATGATAGATATCAGCAGTGTTGGGTAAAGCTACTTTTCAGTTACATTCCAGTTACATTCCAGTTACATTCCAGTTACATTCCAGTTACATGTTGAGTTCACAAGTTTTGGAAAGTCCCTAAGTAAGACAAAATAATCAGGTAAATAAAGTTCATATCTTAACAGTGAACTATAAAACAAATAGAAAGAGTAAAGAAAATATCAATCATGGTCACCAGTAAAATATCAACTCCATTTACCTGATCATTTTGTCTTAATTAGGGACTTCCCAAAACTAGTGAACTCAGCAAGTAACTGAAATGTAACTGTACAAGCTACTTTACCCAACATTGGATATCAGTCCTAAGATATCCTTTAGATAAAACATCAGTAAAATGACTGCAGACCACTGACGTGCCCAAAGGAAATGCTTTAAGAGACAGACTTTATGCAAAACAAAAAAGTCATCATGTAGCCCAGGGTAAGTGTTTACCATGATAATAAGCACTCAACAGAATTGTAGCTAAAAGTTCCATTAAATTGCCACACCCTTATGCACACAATAAGATTTGTTTGGCGGTTTGTTCATTTTATGCTGAAAATGCTAACCTGTTCATTTGACCAACACTTTGTTCTGCACTTCAGCAGCACCTACAGTAATATATGTGTATCTTTTAAGAATATACAGTCACAATATGCCTAGTGTTCTTACTTTGGCTACACTAATAGAACCCACAATATCAGCTTGTACTACTCCAATTTTGAAAATAAAGTACATTTCTTAAGCCCCTTCCCCTGTATTGAATAAAGGCAAATTCTGATATTGTTTCAAATGTGTATTCCCACTTTAACTTCTTAAATTTTTTTATCAAACACTAAGTTAATTCACAACCTGGCATCTATACACTGGCATAGAATTAACCTTATTTTCTCTGATAAGGAGACTCTTTGCTAACAGTCCTTAGTAAACATGCTTTACTTAAGAAAGTCAGAAGCAGCATAAACCGCTACAGCATCTGGTTTAGCACTGAATTGTGTGAGCTGATCAATTCAAAACTATATACACCCATCTCAGAATTGCTGCCCCCAAAAGTCTCTTTAAGAGCACCTACAGTACATTTTTCTTTTCAGCTAGCGCAGGAAAACAAGTTGTCAAGCCAACAAACAGGTAGCCCACTATTTTGTCTTAGGGCTGGCTTTGGTTATGGATGTGGCTACAGCCTTTCATTCTGTCAATCATCACATTGTAATTAATAGACACAGCAACTTTGTGTTCTTAAAAAAACAAGATGAATTATACCATCCACATTTTTACCAAAGTTAATTTGAATAATTATCACAGAGCACAGACATTCAGCTGAGCCAGGCCTGAATTCCTCTGACTTAAGCACCTTCTGAGTATAAAATCTGTCTGTTTCTCACTGTACATACAGTCATTTTGTATTGAAGTTTATTTCTCTTGTACATTTCTGTCTACAGTCCCTTAAATAAATACAAAATATTTTGCACCTTCAAATGTTCGGTATGTTGTGTAAATCAAATGGTAAAAATCCAAATACAATTTCATTCTAAGTTGTCACACTACAAAATATGGAAATATTTATGCAAGGCAATGTATATTTATACATTATTAGTTGGCACATTGTGTAGAGTTGAATTAGGTAGGAGGCAGGCACGTATCTAAATGGCACTTTAATTATAATATGACACAACTTTGGATGAAACAAACAATACATAAAATAACAAACACTAGAGACTTAAGCTCACTAAATATGCTAGTAGCAGAGAATGGAACTTAACTGGGCATCGACAGAACATACAAACAATGAATGACAAGAAACTAGCAGGTGGAGAATAAATACATTCGCTAATGAGGGGATAGAAACCTGGCGAGGTAGCCTAGAAATCTAGACGCACCCTAGCGGCAGCAAATATAATTTGCAGCTAGGGTCAGTCTAGCAACTCTCCGTTGACTTGCGAAACCAAATTCTGGTCAGGCTAATCACAATGTGTATAGAGTCTGTGGGCGGGCTTAACGTTTACGGGAAAACAAAGAAATGGCTGCTGCTGCTGGCTGGTCTTTCGAATCGTCTGTGGCCACGACTCTGGTAGACTTGGAGTTAATCTTTTCTTTGAGAAAATAACAAAGAACAGCACTGAAGTCATTCTTACAAAAGGAAGATGTGTTCAGAGTTTTGCCGACCGGACACTTTGTTGCTCTGGTTGTTTGTAGCGTTATCCTATTGCGTGCAGAGGGAATTTGAAAGACAACCGTTTATCCCGCCCCTCGGATTGAGCACTGCCAATGGTGAGTTCCCAGACCCAACATCTTGATGTGGGTCTCGCTTGCCAGGCTACTGGCGAGCATGATTACAGATAAGACAAGGCAATCCATTGGTTGATGAAGGGAAATGAGAGAACTAGTCGAGGAGAGACTGAAAACCAGGAGTGTAGTCAGTGTGGAATGAAACCACCAACATGACATGCTGACACCATTGGGAACTGTGACATTAATGTGGTTCTTTGTGTCCTCTTGCTACAGTATTCAACTGGAATGATTGTCGTTGTTCTTAATTAACAGCAACAGCAATTTATATTCCAGTTTCATTAAAGATAAATTGGAAGTAACCAAAAACAAAATTGGATTGTAGCCCAGTGTTTTTAAACTTCTCCTCAGGGAACACCAGCCGTTCCATATATTTTATCTATTTCGGAGCTAGCACACCTGATTCAACTCATCTGCTAATTATCAGGCCCTTGATCAGAGGTGATTCTATAGTCTGAAGGGGCCCTAGGCAGAAAATCTGATATTTTTCCCCCATAACCCATTTGAAGAATGTTCATTGCCATTATATTCCTGAAACCCCCATTAAATAATCATTGCAACAGTAGTTATGAGGGGACAGGGAATTCTGGAATTTTTGTTTAGATGTTGCTGTCAATGCTGCAGCTTCTATTTGGTTGCTACTTGCGGGCCCCTAGAGTCTTGGGGGCCCCAGGCATTTGCCTACCTTGCCGGTTCCTACGCTAAGCCTCTGCCCTTGATCAATGAATACGGTGAGCTAGTTCAGCAGCTAAACTGTGGAACTTCTAGTGTGCCCTGAGGAGACGGTTGAAAAACCCTGCTGTAGCCTCTAGTTTAAAAATTTACCTTCAAGATAGGGAAATGAGATTGGATACAGAACTTAATATACAAGGTGCGCACAACATATTTCTATAACAACCTCACAGTAATACTAGGAGATGTTTATTACAGAAGCAATTCTCCAGTTATAGACCTGAGCACATCTTAGGAGCTTTACAAACAAAATATTGTCCTTTGCTTCTGTATCTCGACAGCTCATAGCCCTAAACATAAAAATCTTTGTAGGAAACACTAAAACATTTTGAAACCCATTCTAACAACTTTCGGGAAAAACAAATGATTTTGTATGGTTATGCAAGTGGTAACATCCATATAAAATAGAGAAAGTCTTATACAACTGTGAAACATTTTTCAGGGACCTGTTTTCATTCATTAGCAGTACTTTTAAGACTACTTACTGAAATTATACAAAGCCTTTAAAATGTGTCTTTAGGTAGATTAGTCTCATTCAACGATTCAAGCTCATAGTTGTTCTGTTACTTCAGAGGAACATCAGTCTTCTCCAGATGTGAGAGGAAGATGGGATTCTTTCTTGAGAAACAAGAAACATTTTCTGTTGATGTTTCTTGTCGCCACATAGTTAATGTCACATTTTACCACAGTAACAGCCAGTCACAAATTAAAGTGACCTACTTCATAACGTTGGCTGGCTTACCTTGGTTTTTCAATATCCTCAATGGTCTCCGGCAGCCTTACATTGTGGGTTTCTGGAAGGAGCAATGCCACCAGACCAGAGAAAATGGACACACAACAGATGATGACCTCAGGGAGGGGCATCCACACGTCCTCCAATAGGATGATAAGGGGTGCTATGGACACGCCCAACCTGGCCATGAAGTTAGTGAAGCCGAACCCATTTTGTCTGTTTGGGAAGAAATGTTGGCAAAAGAGGTACTTAAACATTACTGATTCTCCGTCCGTTCTGTACGGACAGGGTACACTGCATTCAGGTCTTCCTCGAAAATAAGTTATTTTGACCCCAATGGGACAACCAGGTAATATATATGGAATACACAAAGCATGTTTATATTTGAAGCTCTAATTGTGTTTTATCCATGACAGTGAACTGGTATATCTGACCTGACAACAGTAGGGTAGAGTTCAGTTGTGTACAGGATGACTGTAGTGAAGGAAGCCTCTGATAGGCCTTTCCCAATCACGGCCACGACGGTGCGAAAATGCCACTGGCCTCAACAGAGCAGAGGAGTAATACAACATCTTGAGGATGACTGTCAAGTCACTCTTAAATGGGGCACGCTGTTTTATACAGTAAAACACTAATAAGCAATAATTATAATTAATTGAGAATTTATAAGCATTTAAAAAAAGAACATTCTTGCATTCACCTTTAGGCACAAATATATTGATAGCGATGCACGTTCCTGTTAGAAGAAGAGTGCCTGCCTGGCAGTGTTTCCGACCAATATAATTAATACAGAAGTAGACCATAATCTTGGCCGGTATCTCGATGGCAGAATAGATAAAATGGGTGAGGTAGACATTCAGGCCAAACCCTGTAATGTTTAAACTGATCCCATAGTATGTTGAAGCCACTCCATACCTGCAAGTTGAGGACACAGTAAACTGTCAGAAAAAGAGGTACGATGCAGGTCCATTTTGTTCCCTAAGGTACAAACATAGCAAATGTTCCCTTAAAGTACAAAAATGTTCCTTAAAAGTACAATTATGCACCTTGAAGTTACAATTTTGCAAGCCCTTCCTCTTACTAAAGGTAGAAAAATGTACCTTTGAGGGTACCACCCCAGTGACAAGCTTTTGTACCTAGAAGGTACTGTTTTGTACTTCTTTTTCTGAGAGTGTAAGTGCTACTTATTGGTTGTTATTTCTCTAGGTCACAGACAAAAAAGGACACTTCCAGGAAAGCCTAAGAAGGACAGTACAAATAAAAACAAAGATGTTTTTGTTTTTGTTTGGGGAATACCCACCACAATATGCCTGTTAGTAAAGCCAGTCTCCTCATCTTCGGTGTTCTCACCAGGTCCAGGTAGGAGTATGTCTTTTTATGTTTATCCACAACAACCACATCAGACAGATGCTATGCAGCGTGGGAGTGGGGCATAGTTAAAGTTTGGTGTCGTCATCTACAAACATAAATGCTACAAACAAATGCTCTTTCTAACATACAGTGCTTTGGTAATGTCAACAATGCCAAATGCTGGAGAATTGCATTTCATACACATTTTAACTTTCAACCAATTGCAAATTAGGGCATAAGGGTAATTATTCACTGTAAATACGAAGTAACTTAAAATTCTTATAATTACCTCAGGTTTGATTTTTGAAGGGAATTCTTTTTTGTTATTAAAACGAGCACATTTCTTTAGGTAAAGATGGGCTCTTTTCACTTTGCCGTTGGCTATTAGCCACCTGGCAGACTCAGGGATCCACCTGCATTAATGGTGAGTCATTAAAATATGTCACAGTACCCCCCACTTTCCCTCTCAACTGAAGGAATTCAAAGAATTACCCCAACTGTGACTCCAAAGGAAAGGAGAGCACTGTTAAAGGGAATCAGTAATTTTAGTGCACTTAAAACTGTGACTCCAAAGGAAAGGAGAGCACTGTTAAAGGGAATCAGTAATTTTAGTGCACTTAAAACTGTGACTCCAAAGGAAAGGAGAGCACTGTTAAAGGGAATCAGTAATTTTAGTGCACTTAAAACTGTGACTCCAAAGGAAAGGAGAGCACTGTTAAAGGGAATCAGTAATTTTTGTGCACTCAAAATATTGCAATCAATCACATTGATTCAAAAAACATTAAACACATACATTCATAAAGCTAAAATATACAGTACTGTACAATGTCTTATAAAAAAGTTGACATGCAGGTTAAATAAAATCTGATTTGACCTTACTAACCATTAATGTAGATAAAATCAAAATGAATATTCTTGTAAAGGTAATAGGTTTGGAAAAGGAAAATCAAAGAATGTGGGATTAGAAAACATTACTAAGGCCCATTTTGAATAAATGATACACCAGAGTTACAGGAGGAGGTACACAATACCCTTAGGACGAGTTTACTTGAAACCCTTTACTAAGATAAGTAATGTAAAATATTAAAGGTAAGTAGTGTCTTTATCCTTCAGTTATTATTCAGTTTAATTATGTGATGCAAATTGACTAAGGAGCATTGTGGTCCTTGTCTGTTTGGAGATGGTTACACAAACAAAGATGTGAATAAGACTACAGTCAGTATTTTCTACCATGTCAAAAAATATCTTTCAGGTAGCACCGAGATAATGTTGAGATGCAGTGTGGCTGAATGAAATCTTACCACCAAAAGATTATTGCCAAGCTCAAGGGGGCGGAGACAGCGATCATCAACATCCGCCAATCATTCACTTGATACGCGATTCCAGCTAGCATTATGTTGCCACATGACCAGGCCAAACTACCTGCTACACCTATTAATGCACGGTGCTTAATGTCCACCCACTCAATACCTTGGAAGAAAGTTAATAGTTTAAAATATTTCAACTTTAAATAAAATGTATCTATATCAGTTTGCTCATACTACGTTCTTATATAAATTGCATTGATTGATTGCATTAGTTTAACATTTCAGTTAGGTCTGACTATAAACCTGTTCTTGAACCAGTTCTTACCCGGTTTGCTATCATATCGTCACCTTCCTAAAAATAATGGCATAATAAATGTTTCGACAAAAATTATTTTTTAGCCTAAATCATCTCATGATGCTGGCCACCTCTGGTAAAATCGCCTACATCCTCAGTTGAACAGATGATGCAATTCTAAATTATTGTGAAATTATTAATAAATATAACATATTCAATATTTGGGTTAGTTTTTTGTGTTTTCTGAAAAAACTGAGAAAATGACTTGGGCCATTATTTTAGGAAGATGATGATATGAAATTGTTAAATGTTTTTCAGAGTTCATATGAAGGTTAGAGAACGTAACTTACTGAGAACAGTGGAGATAGTACTGATGCCTGTAAGTCCAAAGCCTGTAAAGAATCTCATAACAACAAACATAGTATAGGAGCTGCAAAACGCGCTGCCTAATCCAAAAACAATGGATACGATGTAAGACACCAGGAGCATAGGCTTTCTCCCAAACCTATAACACAGCATTCAAGAAAGACACCTTATAATACTGCTATTTTGTGTATAACTGAAAATATCGGTCAGGTAAATTTGAGGAAAGACATACTTGTCAGCGAGGGTACCAAAGGCTATAGATCCCATCATCACCCCCACAAAGAAAATTGTGGCTGTCAATTTATTCATGCCTTTACTGTTGCAGACAAGGTCCCACTTTAAAGAAAGTGGAAAAAATTATCAGTGTGCATTCACAATTGCTATGATACTGCCTGATCTATACCAGTTGAAGAAGAATAACAAGTAGTCTGTAGTATATTGCCAACAAGTATTACTGGTATGTTGCTTACAATTTATTACCAGGGAATCACTGTTTGAATAAACTGACACAGTATTTCGGATGTAATGGCTATGAACATTTGTAAGCCAGAAAATTTGAAAATAATTGACCAACTCTGAAAGTCAAAAAAAAGTTACTTCTCATGTCATAGGGGTCAAGACATTCTTCCCTTGGTTAATACAAATGGACTTTAATCCACAGCGCATTCTCATGGCAAGGCGTGGTTATCCGTACGTAATGGAAATTTCGCCACATTATGTAGGCAGACTTATGATATGGCCAATCAAAATGTGAGTTTTTTACGTATTGAATATCCGTTGTACTGGAACACTTCCAAGAATTGACCAATCGTTTACAATTTAAAGTACTTGGGGAATGTTTAGTTCAGGGATAATATGCTAGGTTAGTGAGGTTAAGGTTAGGGTTAGGTTAAGGTGAACTGACTTTTTTAGATTTCGTAAAGTACAACGCATACGTTTTCCTGCCTCCAGAAACGTAAAAAGTGGACGTATGTTTTTTCATACGATTTTGTACATATCGCCATGAGAACAGCCTGTAATCTGTGGTTGAATGCTTGGAGATGATTACATAATTATTACCATTTCAATACAGAAAATGTACCACAACTATGCCCAAACTGGCAAGCCAACTAATTTGCATTTGACAATAGATATAATTTCATGATTTAAATCTGTTGAGAAAAGGTATAAGGGTCTCATCATTTTATCATTGAAAGATTTAATTTAGCCAAATTAGTTTTTTTTCAAGTAACTTAACTGTTGTGAATGTTAAGTTATTTTCTACATTTTAGGGACAAAATGATTCTCATGCAAGCTGATCTTGAACCATGCAGCCAATTTTCCTCATGATAATATAATTTTAATCCAGAGAAACCAATTTAGGTTCACTCTCACATTGTCATTGTATCACCACCACCTGATAACACTGGAAATACATTTCCGATTTTACCTCAGTCGCTATAGTGGATTTGAAGGTACTGTTGTCATAGACCCATCCATTCTGACAGGGAACTCTGGCTAGATCACTGTTATTGAAGTTGAACAGAAGGTTGAACTGGGGCTGTGGGAACATCTCACAGGAGCTTGGAGTCCCATCTTCCTGTACTGGAACACTGACAGTCAGTCTCTGCTCCTGGGTGAGGTTCTCAAAGACGCCCCCATCATCCAGAACATGGAAGTCACAGTGGTGAGCAGGGATGGAAGCTATAAAAATATTAAGCAGGAAATGCATGGGCAGAATCACTCGAGGTATGCAGAGATGAGTGAGGATCAAAATCTGAAACCATCCACAGCCGCCGGTCTCTTCTAGAATGTTCTCAAACTTCATCTTCTAGTTCCTTTGCAATAGGGCTAAAAGTGAAGAATAATATATAAAATTTTAGCAATTCTTAACATTGGTGCACACTGTGTTGGTATGTTGTCTGCAATTTGGAAAATGTGAGTTAATGCGGGTTATGTCGTCCTTGATGGAGTTTAGGATTACAAATATTTATGGCTTACGTAGTAGAGGTCTGAGGTCCAGAGATGGCAAGGTAAAAATTATTCTGGTCAGTACTTCCACATCCAATTGGACCACCGACCCCTTTCTGGACAGGTTGAAGTCTTTAGCCTCACGTTGTTTTCCAATTGAATAAAAGCAGTGAAAAAATAACTTCCCAGATCCCAGGCAGCAAGGAAAATGATCGTCTTCGAACCAAAATGAGAAAGTTTATGCTCTTTCCAGAGTGAACACCTCCTGCCCCATACTTCTTCCCCCCTCTCCCCACCTCCCGACCCCCATGCGCTGGGAGCAGAGTTCAGAAACCAGCCTGTTGTGTTAGCTGACAGCTGAGCTAGTACAAGGCCTTTTGTGAGTTTGTATTTTATTTGGTGGTAACATGATATTGTCAATAATAATAATGCATTCAACTTATATAACACTTTTCATCCAAGGAACTCAAAGCGCTTTACACTGTAAGGGGGAAATCCCATCTCATCCACCACCAATGTGTAGGACCCACTTGGGTGATGCACGGCAGCCATTTTGCGCCAGCACGCTCACCACACATCAACTATCAGGTGGAGAGGTGAGTAGTTTTAAATGCCTATTATTATATTGATACACAGTTGGAATTGTACGTAGGTCAATACAGTGCCCATAAACCCAGTGTTTTTATTTTGAGTGTTTTTGACATTATTGTAATAAACACATTTTTAACAGTTAGGAATCAAACTGGCAACCTTCCGAATACAAGTCTGACTCCCTACCACTGATTGGTTGGTGGACTTCCCTTCCCAATCCCATTTCCATGCGTGTGATCAATATATGTCTATTAAAATTCTGTATTATGCTATGGTTCATGTTTTGTGTACCGCTAAGCATTACTACTTTTGATTCCATATTGGGTAGTCAATTTGAAGCAGCATAGCTGCGTTTAAGGTACTGTAGTTGAGTATCTCTGCTGATAGGTTAGCTATGTAGGCAATAATACTAGTAATTATTACTAAACATGTTTTGATAGAACATGTATGTGCAGATGCACAAGTCAATCAGTTTACAGAAACACAAGTTGGAATGTTTGTAATTGGTAATAGATTTGTTCACTACAGCATTGTGCTGTATAGAACACACGCTTTTTCTGGTTTCCTATTTAAGTTGTTTCTGTTAAATGAGTAACTAAGGACACTAACTTGACAACCACCTTTGGCCGTAAAAAAGATTAAGTACGAATGCAGAAAAGTATTCAGTAAAGAATTTGTGGCAATAAAATCGAGGAATTTTGATGTTCGTTCGGGGGTTGTGATGGTCTGGAAACACAGAGTTGGTGCCATCCATCCACACCATATATAACATCAATGATCCTCACTGACTCCATTTGTTATGATCCAGTTTACCGGACATCACATGACAGAAACATGCCTCCTATCGTTCGCCTTTGTGTCTCTGTGTAAATACACACAGCCTGTTTCACGTTGGTTATCAGTTCCTGTATTTTAGTACCTGGATTGTGTGGTCATTGTGGATCATTAATTTCCACCAGTTAGCTATGTGTTAGTTGTAAGTGCTGTATGTCCTTCGTAGAAGAGATCATTTGATGTTTTGGCACACGGAAGCTACTTTGTTTTACTTAAATATTTACGATATTACACCCTGTTTAATTTAGACCTTCGTATTCATCTGGGGTGGGCTGTATTTTAGGTTGGCTTGATTAGTTTAGTTTACTACAGTAAGGAACATCGCTAGATATGTGTGAAGAAGAGGGAGATAATGGATCCAGTTATTTTCTTTATGGACAGACACAAAACAAAGGCAGGAAGGATTCACAGATATGTTTAGTTGGGTGAGGTATTTGTTAGTGGTTGGGTTTCTCTGTGTAGTTTCTTTGAAGGGGATAAAAAGGAACTAAAGGTGCATTATTTAACATTTCTAGTCCCAAGTAACCTTGAAGTAAAAAAACTGGATAAGCAATCATATCAGCCTACAGTATGATGTACTGCCACGATTAAGTGTATCAAAAATAAATAGTGTCTGGCGCATGGGTAAGAGTGGTCAAATACTAGTGGAACGATGGACGGCTGAAGAGGTGATTGGAAGCTAGTTGCATATGGTGTAAACAATGTACATAGTTTTCACTGGTTGACTTTCTTTTCTATAAATGCCATTGTTGTCTTTATCTGGTTACTAAGTGTTTATATTATTTGCTTTTTAAAACTATATAACATTAGAATAAATAAAATAAAGTTGCACACATAAAAATAACAAGGATGTCTTGCTATCGAAAATTAGATATTTTTTCCCAATTTTTCTTCCCTCCCAATTCTCACTGACCCTGCCTTGTTGACAGTTCCGCAACTCCTTGGACAGATGCACTATTGTGAAGGATTGAATTTACAGCTGCCCGATCGGCACACAAGGAGTTGCTGCAGAGCGACATGGCAAGGTACCGTAGATCAGTGGTTCTCAAACCTCTCTTCGGGGACCCTCAGCCGTCTCAAAGTTTTGTGGTAACCCTGAACTAGCTCACCTGATTCAAGCAGTTAAGGGCTTGATGATTAGTCAACAAGTTGATTCTGGTGTGCTAGCTCTGTGATACATCTAATACATGGCATGGCTGGGGGTCCCCGAGGAGAGGTTTGAGAACCACTGCCGTAGATGATTTAGCTTATCTATCCCAAATTCCAGTTAGCACTATGCCAATTTACGCTGCTTCGTGCTGGAGGTCTGGGAAGAGCCAGAGAACCCATAGTCAGGCTTGAACCAGACTATCACCCAAAATCAGATTTTGTGAAAAAATGGGCAGGGGGGAAAATGTGAAGAAGTTTAATTAAGAGATATTGCAAATCCTGCAATAATCTTTAAAGAATTTAGCACAGGATTACTTGAAATCATATTACCAAAGTGAATTGCTTTGTAATTTTTAATTATTATTTTATTCATGTAAATTTTTGTTTGCTTCCATGTTGTGTATATATATATTTACTAATAAGTTACTGCTCAGATATGTAAATGTAAAAGTAGACAAAGTACATTATATACAGTATATTACACACTTTAGTGCATAATTCCATTATAAAGCTGAAATTTTGAAAATCTCAACATAAGCTAAAACATATAGAAATTAAACTAAGACAATAGTGCATTCCAGCATAAATGAAGCAGATCTTTATTGTCTTAGTCATTATTGATCAAATAGGTCAGCAAGCTAGTTCATATAATATGCAGTTCATTTTATAATGATTTAATTCATGAAACACATTCATGCAAATTCCATCCTTTACTGTGCAGATTGACAGTCCAAAGAGAAGTAAACATGAGGATGGAAAACAGAAAGATATTAAATACCTTAACCATAACCATTATTTGATGTGTTCTTCAATGAAGTACATGTACAGTAGTTAACGTTTTACATCAGATCATTAATATTTTCTTAAACATTTTGGTAATTTAGTGTTGCAATTTTAGCATTTTGTCATACTTTTCACCATATTGAATTTTGTATGTTATCATCACTCCATCGATGCATTTGTTTTGAACACATTCCAAAAGTAATCTCGCCAAAAATAATTTAGAATCATGTTAAATTAAACAAAAATATTCAACACCACATTAGTTTAAAACGACTGTTTGCCTTGTTCATCTGAATGCAGCTGTATTGTTAAAGCTTGAGAAGATTTCATCAACCATATGACACTTCTGAAAAATAAATTAAAGAAATGCAATTCTTTTTTTTTTACTTTTTTGATTTATAAAATAAAAATATAGGTTTTTATGTCTCAAGAAGTAACTGAATTATGTACACTACACTACTGGCAAAAAATTATGGAGCACCAGAAACAAGTATATTTCAAGCCATGCCACATATCTTAGAAGTGATTACTTAGATGGATCAATAAAAAGCAAACTAATATTAGTGTGAGCCAATATATTTGCTTTATATTAAACCATGAATGATTGACATTCACATAACAGCTCTTCTTGTCTCATTAAATTGCTAAAAACTTTTTTCGGTAATGTCAGAATATTATTGATGTATTTAATGAAAATGTGTTCTACTGTTATAGATGTACAGTGTAAACATATTGTAAAATATATTATCCTATTCATATAATAAGAGAAAGGATGATTTTGGTGAGATAAATGTAACACTATATTGTATGTGCAGACTACAAAGAAACATCCAGTAATGATATTTAAAGTGCAAAATAAAGGCTGCTTTTTGTAAGCTTAGAATCATAGGTCTGTGTAACTGTAAAGCAAATCAGGTAAATCTTTAAAATGGGAATATTAGATGATTGAACCAAAGATCAATTGTAATAGTTACTCAGACTATAGTAGTGTCCCATCTTATCTACTGTCTTGTAGTATGGTCAAATGCAGTGAAGAAAATCACAGCAAAGCTGCAACTGGCTCAGAAGAGAGAAACAGGCTTTAGACATAAAAGCACTCACCAAACTAACACTGACCAGGAGGACTTATAGTATGCATGCCAGAATCTCTTGGCTAAAGTTATTAAATTCACTGGTTACAGTACATAACTTGGTTTGATGGTAAAAATATTGTGCCTGGTTCTGTTTTTGGTGTTAATTTGCCTTTAGTTGCCTTAGAGTTCATATTTATATATAATTAAACGTACAATATGTAGTTTTCCGAAACAAAATATGTACTTTGCATTAAAAAAGCAAACATCACAATACCTATATTTTATATATTTCGTAGTTGTGTACTTACATTATCCTTATTGTTTCCACCAACTTTCAAATTCAGAGAAATTTGTAATATAATTCGAAGACACGGGACGTTTCATTTTGTCTTCCGTCAATGGCGTCATATAACCTTTGACTGCACTAGTTGCTCTAAGTTCCAGGGCACCGCCAAACATAACGTGAATAAAGTTATAATATTTTTTTAACAATACATTACTTTGTCAGTGAACATTTTTTCTGCCGGAGACGCTAGATTGGAATGTTGTCATTGACGACGATAACAAAACCCATGATCCCACGCTACTTCCTGACGTCATCCAAGTACATCCTTGCTATTGTTTTGATTGAGAGCCCCCTGGCGGCCAAAAACTACATATTGTACGTTTAAAAATGTTAATGTACATTTTTTTTTAAAGATTTACTCGAATGTACCAATTACGTCAATTGTGAAGTTTTATTTCCCGGTAATGTATTTGTTTTTGTGAGTCGAACCTAATTAATACTGGCTGTACCCAAGGCTCTCGCTAATAAATAAACCAATAATTTTACACCTGAACTAAAGATTATTTGAAAATGTATAGCTAGCATCCACTAGTCTTGGGTATGAGCAATAATCCAAACAGCAAAAAACATTCCACAGTATCTATCTTTAAATCAAAATTCAGATTTAATATGTTCCCCCTTGTACCCTTCTTGCTAATTGCACTAATTCAAACACAGCTCTATGGTCCCCAGAAGTACACAAAATAGGGAACGATGTGCCTTTGGAACGCAGGGGAAATGTCAGCATACACCAAGTGAATCCACCCTAGAAAAGCCAATCATCATAACTCTCGAGGTAGACAAGAACATAATACGGAACAGAAGATAAAGACGTGCTAACTTGACATTATCTTTGAAAGCATGTTCATTTAGATTCCCACTTCACCTGCCTTTCTAGCTCCATGAACAAAACGGACACTTATTTTGGTAACGCTTTACAAAAAGGTTATATTTCCAATGGAATCTAGGCCAGAAGCTTTCAGTAACACTTAGCAGCACCTTGTCAAGTGGTGCATTGCCTAATAAACACATTCATAGCACTTAATAGATGCATTCAAAGGACTATGATAGAGTTTAAATAATACTCTATTCATTGGTTTTCATAGATACGGCACACATTTCCATTCCAACTACAGATTTGCCAGCTGTGATTGGCCCTTATTATTTTTGTGAGAGAAATAATAATGGACAAACAGAAACTGCACCAATTCAGATCTGTTTCTTATGTACTTCATGGCAACACTTATTGAAACACAAATTGTTAGAATCTTTTCAAACATTCATGACATCTCATAGATTCAGTCATTGACCATTGTGAAACTTTACAAGTACTTCTGAAGTAATAAGCCACAAGAGGGACATGCGTGAATTTACTCTAGTGCTTAATTGCTTTTATTGTACAGTTTTATGATGATTGATCAAAATATATGAGTTGCTATGAATCTGCTCGTAATGCAATACCATTTCATTACTTGTTATTAGGTGCATCAAAGAAAATGTTACCAAATTGACTTTGAGGTTTGATCTAAATAAAGTAAATTCTTTAGTGTAGTTATATATAACTTTTATATCACACATGATTTCAAGCACTTCAGTCAGTGACCAGACGAGGCTGCAGCTCTGCCAATGCAGTGGTTGATTTGTTCCTGGAAGAGATTGTTGTGGGAGTAGATAAGAACACGTTTTAGAACAGGACTTATTAAGGCATGTGAGGGCTGTTGTACCAGACTCCATCTGATTCCCCCAGGTTTAGGATTCGAATCACAGGGGGGAATGGGGACACTGTGAACAAATACTGGACCCCATAATTGTCTACAACATTCATCTTGGGCACCATCGTTGTGCAAAGCCCCCAGGAGTCGATTTGTGATTCGAACCTGGCCAAGGAACAATCGTCAAACTGGTGCAGATAGGCCTCAGGTGCAGAAGGTAAGGAGCAGCACCTACCTTCCTAGTCTGTGAGGTGTTTGAAGACACATCCACTGGTAGGTGCTTCACTTTATTGTTTGCTTGTGATTAAAAGCAGACCCCTATTTGCCATCCCAAGTTGAGAGTTAAAATAAACGGTTTTCACAGTCTGGAACAAACACGTTTCTGGAGCTACTCTGACGTTTAGGGGTTTAGGGGTTGTGTGAACTGCAGTGAGGATAGTCGGATGAATAATTAACCGCAAAACAAGCTAAGATATATTATCTGGAGGCTGTCTTGCTCTCAGCAGCATCAGTCTTTGCCTTAGTGGGTAAGGACGTAGATGTGTAGAGCTTGCTTCGTCTCTTGTGTGTCCCAAGGGCTGAGGAGTCCTCGGTCTGAGGCGGTCGGGGTTTTAGCGGAAGTGCATTCTGCGCCCGCACGGATATGAGCTGCCTCCGGACCTCGGTGACCGCAGCGCCCCGTCGTTGCCGCTGAGGGGATGGACTGTCAGTCCGGGAGGTGGAGTAGCTGCGCGGGGAGGTGCTAAGGCAGCGGAGGGACGGATATGCAGAGGGAGGGGCTTGGGAGATTGCTCCACGCATCGTAGCTGGGGGGTTTGGGGATAAGGAGGAGAGGTCAGACCCTGGTCCAATTCGGGACTGGAGAGTCTGGGACCTCTGGTGCAATGGAACCTTCATACTCTGGGTCCTAGGTTTGTGAGGTTGATGCCTGGCACAGAAAAACAGCATAGTCAATATATTACAGAATATTAGAGTTTACAGGTTGGAGGCTCTCACATAATTTAAATGTTAATATTTATTAATATATAATTGTTTTCTAATAACACCAGAACAGACAGGAAGCAGCCTCTGACATTTTGAACTCACCTTGTATATAAAGTTGAAGGTTGTGGGAAGTGAACACTAGCATTGATGTTGTTTTGGGAGGTGTAACGAGATGGTGTAACAGGTTCCTGCATCTTAACTGGCGTGACGGGACGAGGTATCCTGCTCCTTTGATGCCCCTCAACACTCTCCTCTACCCCCGCAAAACCACTCCGCTTCCTGCGTAGAATGTCGTCCTCATCGTGGGTGTCGTCCTCCGACTGGGTTTCTGCTGGGGCTTTACAACCGTCATCCGCAGAAGAAGCTGAGGATACAGAAGACAGCCTTTGAAACCGACCCTGCCTTCTTTCCATGACAAGTCGGGCTAGGTGTGGCTGCTTCGTCTTTTGCCGAGACTTTAGTGACTGAGACCTGGCTGACTGGTCCTGGTCTGAGCCAGTGTCTTCCTCCGACCGTGACAGAACCGGGATGCGGCTCAGTTTTCGAGGCTTGGTCTGTTTGCTGGACTCTGCCTCTTTGTTTTTCTCCTGGTGCTGATCCAATGTTTCTGGATCCTTATTTTTCTCCTGTATAGACTCTTCCTTCTTATGTTCAAGCTCCTTCTGTGAGAACTTGTCTTGGACAGGCTCAATCTCAGGGAATACAACAATAGGGATGGCTTCTTGTTGGGAGTCTGACTTAGTTTCTGTTCGAACTACCAGGACATCCTGTGCTTCAAGTTCTTCTGGGGAACCAACAATAGCAGAGAAGACATTTGACTGGACTGCAGGCTGAGCCTCATCCGCAAATGCCATCTGTTCTTGCTCTTTTGCTGAAGAGATAATCTCATCTACCACTTTCTTTGCAACATCTGCTTTTCCTTCCTCTACTTGATCCAAGTTGTCTACTTTTAAGGATCCTGGGTATTTTCTCTGTTGATCGTCCTCCTTTGACCAACTCTTCTTATCTTCTTCCACTCCTTTTTTGCCCTCCTCTTTCTTCTCGTCTCTCTCCAGAACGATCTCATCAAACCTGCTCCTCTCGTGCCCTGTCGTGTCTTTCTCAGAGATGTCACCTTCTGATCCCTTCTCTCTCCTCTCTATGACATATGTCT
Organism: Umbra pygmaea; assembly: GCA_016801145.1. Taxonomy (NCBI): domain Eukaryota; kingdom Metazoa; phylum Chordata; class Actinopteri; order Esociformes; family Umbridae; genus Umbra; species Umbra pygmaea. The sequence continues at coordinate 36,866 of JACXGM010001701.1, forward strand.
TTGGAGCTTCACCATCAGACTCACTCTCCCTTCCCTCTTCATTGTCTTGATTTGCTCCTCCAACCTCAGGTCCAGTCACCCTCACCTTCTCAACACCATGGTCTGAGGTATCCCCCAGAGATTCGCTCTTCCTGACGCTCTCACCCTCTCCACCTGAGACATCCACTTGTTCTACATCTCCTTCAGACACTTTTTCGTTGCCCCTTTCATCGTCATCCTTCGAGATGTTGTTCTCGTCCTCCATGCAATCCTCCAGCTTAACTGCAAGCTCCTCAACCAGTCCGGGGAGCATAATCCTGGGATGTAGGTGACCTGAGGAGCTCATCACATTCTGGTGGGTGGTTTCAGCAATGTGGACAAATGTCCTTTCAACTTTGGTGAATGGTGGGGAGGTGCTGGTGGGAGTAACCACGTTGGACGCCACATTGACCAGAATGGCTGTGATAGCCATCAAAGATGGTTTGGGCTCGGACTTCAGCTGGGAGGACAGAGTACCTGGCTCAGACACATCCAGCAGGCTTCCCAGCGTTCCCAGAGCTCTTTCGCACTGGGGTGTGATGGCTGCCAGAGTCCCCTGGTGGCTCCCAGTATCATCTGGAGGTAGTTCGCCCACCACGCCCAGGGACCTCCTCACATCTCCGGGCGATAAGAGCACCAGGGTCTTGGAGCCTTCCTCCAGCTCAAGGTCCGGATCACACCCCAATGCCAGTCCCCCAGAGGCCTGTCGAGGGTAGTCTCGAAGGAGCTCGTCTGCGAGGAGAGTAGAAGGAGCTCCATCATCACCTTCCTGGCTGTGCTCGCTGCTTTTGGGGCTTCCGTCACCGCCAGACCCGACCCCAGCCCCGTCTCGGGGGTTAGGGACATACACAACCCCATCCTGACCCTGCCCAACGTCGGTTCCGTAAGCTATCTCAAAGGAAGTTTGGAGAGGCGGGAGGGTAACGGTGAGCATGGCAGAGAGGAAGTCAACCCGTCGTAAGCGCTGCTGGGCCTGCATGGTCAGGTCAGGCCTCTCTCTCTCTCCACCATGGAGGAGAAGGTCCTGCACACTGCCACTCTGGTATGAGTTAATATGCTCCAGGGCCTGCAACAGATGACAGAGACTGTTATACACATAATGGACCAGAAGAAGAAAAGCATTTAGCCTGAACACTAGAATATAATAATAATGAAATATGAGTATGTATTATCTAAAATTGTGTTAATGAATTTAAACATGACAAAAAATTTGTTGAACACCCTGACAAAGATATCAGTGTATTTCAATAAAATCTCAACAGGCCAACGGTTGCAGAACAGTACCAGTAAATCTATTTAAAAATGACAGAAACATGAAGAAATTGTACAATGTGCGCTCACTGAGTGAATGCTGAGCAAGGTAAAGGTTTTGCACAGTACTTCCTCAAATCGTTTTATTAAAGTTTGGTTGCATTACAAGCACCTGAGGATTGTTAATTATAGTTTACATACATTGATAAAATGGCACCGATGTCCATAGCACAGCATTACACACGCAGACACATATTGTGTCCTTCATAAATGGAAGCACCATTGGCAAAACGGATGTGAAAAACCTATTTCTTGTTTTATCTTCTTGATTTTTCATTCAAAATATTCCCAAAAATCAAAGCTTTAATTGAAGTAAAATGAACACTGTATTTTCCTCCAAAATGTGTGCCATAATTATTGACAGAATTATTGAAATTCTTAAGAGAGAAATCTAACTGAAGTACATTCCCACTCATATGTCAAGTTATTAAATTCACCTGAGTGAATAGGAATAAGTGGTAAGCCATGACTTCTGATTTCACTGGGGTATAAATACAAGGTGACACACAGGCCCAATTCACATTAGCGAATACAGAATACAGAAATGACGTGTGAGGATGTGTATCTGTATAGACCCCACACAGTGTGAGGATGTGTGTCTGTATAGACCCCACACAGTGTGAGGATGTGTGTCTGTATAGACCCCACACAGTGTGAGGATGTGTGTCTGTATAGACCCCACACAGTGTGAGGATGTGTGTCTGTATAGACCCCACACAGTGTGAGGATGTGTGTCTGTATAGACCAAACACAGTGTGAGGATGTGTGTCTGTATAGACCCCACACAGAGTGAGGAGGATAAAGAGGCCAAAGAATCTCCAAGAATCACAGCTGGAGAATTACAAGCGTTAGTTGGATCATATAATCTCCCAAACTATGACCAAACGCAAATTTCATAACCACAATTGATCTAAGACTTATTTTTTGCTTTAAATTATTGACTTCATGTAAGGTTTAGATTGCTAATGAAATATCAAGATGATAATCAGTAAAATATATAGTACATATCCATTGTATTGTACCAATCAGCCATTACATTATGACTACCTGCATAATATTGCATCCCCGTTTTGTTGCCATAACAGCGGCCCCATACACAACAAACTGTGATGCACTGTGTTCTGACACCTTTCTATCAGAACCAGCATGAATATTTTCAGTAATTTGAGCTACAGTAGCTCATCTGTTGGATTGGACCACACGGGCCAGCCTTCGCTCCCCACGTGCATCAATGACACTTGGCCACCTATGACCATGTCACACAGTGCATTGCAGTTTGTTGCATATGGGGCTGCTGTTTTGGCGGCAGAAGGGGGACCTACACAATATTAGGCAGGTGATCATAATGCTGACATCAAAGTGATCAAATGTTTTTGATGCAGCAAGATACATATATACATGTTTTAAACGTTTATTTAAAAAGATATGTTTGAAATACATGCTTTTTAATACATATTATAACTGTACAGGGATAATGTGATACAAAAACCAATGCATATAGTATAATATTATTATAAAAAAGCGACTGCTCTCTCCTACTTTATGACATCCACATATCACAATGTTGTTCAATTAATGATTTGTTTATCTTAGAGTACATTCGCTCTAAAGTGTCTTGTATGGTCTTACACATTTTTTACTTTAAGCCAACCCATCCCTACTACCACAAACTTTATGTATATTTTTGCAATGAACTAGTGTTCAGTTTTGCCAGTACTGTAAAGCAGGAGACGTGCTAGAGAAAACTGTCAAGACAACAGAACAGAAGCATGGATTGCTGTGAAAGAACACTCCGGAAATGTATGTGAAATTTACCAGCTAAACAAAATGAATGTGCATGTAAATACATGGATAACCAGTCTACTTAATAATCACATAGTGTATTAATCACACAAGTGTACTATAACTTTATAGTTATATCCTTATCATTTCATAAAATATGCTCATAGCCTCAATTCAATTAAACCAACATTGCGGTGTTTCAGCAGTGTAGCATTTGTTTCCTCAAGGTCACATGAAATTACAGAGCAGTATTATGTACTATGACATCCACAGAATCAGAAATTATTATACTATAAAATCAGGACAAGAGACAAGTTCACAGCACAGTGTAGATGTTAGATACAACAAGTGCATTGTGTACCTCCAGTCAGGTATCATTGTCTTTGATAGCATATGCTGGGTTTTTAATCAATCAGATAAACTCTGAAAAGAATGAGTTAGGAAATGATGGAGCTGATCAAAAGAACAACTAATAACATTTAATAATTTGATAGCATGTGTTAACACAGCCTTATTGGCATAGATGTGTAGTCGGACTTGAATTTAACATGAACCATCAATCACTGCCTAAATATAAGATTAATTATCTCTCTATGGTTAAATCATTATACTACAGAACCCAGATCTGTCTAAATCAGGGGTGGGCAAACTACAGCCCGCGGACCAGATGTGGCCCGCAGGGTCCTTTGATCTGGCCCGCGAGACCCTCTTAAGTATATTGACGCTTTTGAGCATCAAACGCGATTATCCCGTAAAAACTGTTGGAAAGAGGGGAATCAGATGCATATAATGAGTGGTGGCCCATCTCTGTGTGTTCATCAAAACCAGGGATATGGTTTCAAATGCACTTGTTTTGGTCGTGAGTTTATGTAGAAATGTGTGTTCTGCCACTAGTGTGTGTGTGTGTGTGTGTGTGTGTGTGTGTGTGTGTGTGTGTTTGGGGGGGTAATTTAATAACTTTTCCTATATCCTATTTTTTTCATGCATACTGTAGCTATAGTATGCGGCCCTTCACTTGGTTTCACAAACTCAATGTGGCCCTCAAGCTAAAATAATCAGAGCCATATATATAGAGAGTATGGCCAACTAGGGAATCAGTGTTCTGAGCTATCTCGTTATGTGATTGGTTCCGAGGTGACCACATGTTTTGTAGACTTTTTTATTATTTAAAAAAAGACATAAATCACTGAAAAAATGCCCAACTCTTGCGCGTTTGGCTGCAATGAAAGACCGGGAAGCGGGAAAAAAAATTCACTAGTTCCCCTGTGAACCAGAAAGGCAAAAAGTGAGGGAGCTGTATGTGAAATTAATGTGTTTTATAGGCTACACTATGGGAAGGGTTTATCTATGTCTGTTAATAACAATAATAGTCTAACAATGCAGTACATTACATTGCGGCACTAGTTACAGTTACAATTTTTGCCATCCAGTAAGTTTAACCTGTCATCGGCAATGGATGAACTACGAAAGGTTACGTCAGGACTCGGGAGACTGAAGAGAAAAAGGTAAACACTGCTCAGAGACTTATTAGGCGACGTGGTCACTCACTACAATGAGCATTTTTAGAGGCCCATTTACGATATAGAAGGTAGGTATGCACTGGAATATTTCCGACAGCATATTCTCCCCATAGGATTACAATGTAGAGTCATCGGACGTTGGTCTCCAATATGGCGCCCATGATTTGAGTTGGCCAAACTCTCTATATATATACGGCTCTGAAAATAATTGCCGAATAATTATCGAATGTAAACAAACTGGCATTGGGGGAATACACACGCTATCTTGCCTGCAGTTGGAATGGAAGGGGTTTGATGCAAATTAGCGACAGTCGCCATTAAGGGGTTAAAAGAAAATACAAATATGTTCTACAACTATCAACAAGAACCACAATTAGAGGTACACCTGTACACATTGACAGTTTAAACATTGTTAGGACAAGTTCAATTACATTTCAGTCTAACTCACATTTTTTCTTTTAAGTTACAGCAGTGAGTAACAAATATTGACAATATGGACGTTTCACAAATCCTTTTGTTGCAATTGCTGCCAACAGTACAATCCTTGTGCTCTGTCCAGTAATATTAAAGGCAATAGAAGTGTAATGATTCACAACAGTAGGCTAAATATAATAAAACATAAAAATATACTTTAAAAAAATATAATTATTGCTGATAACACTATCAATACTGTCAAAACTGATATGAAGGAAACCAGATGCAATTATTTGTATGCATATGAATTATACATAGTATAGACATGTTATAGGCGTGTTATATACATTTTAAACATTTATATATGGTAAAACAAAGCAGCATTCCACTACAACAATGGAAACTATTGCCTATCAATCTATTGCCTATCAATCTATTGCCTGTCAATCTATTGCCAATAAATATATTGCCTATAGTGATCTGTTATGACCCTAAGGCAGTAAACAATCATACAAAAACTCTGTTCATTTCACATTCTGGCAAATTCACTATGATAAAGCAGCATCTGCAGTGACCATTTTAAATGTTGCTATGGTTTGTCATTTTTAATAACATCAACAAATTTTGGCTTTAAAATATATAAAAAGATAAGATCACATGGGGCTGAATAAGGTAGTGTGAATAATGATGATGAGTTGGGAAATAACTTGTTTCAACTCACTTCCACTTGCACACACGCACATACACGCGCACACACGCACATACACGCGCACACACGCACATACACGCGCACACACAAACACCAGCGCACACACGCACAGAGCACTTGAATAAAAACAGCATCTCTCAAAAACTGCGTTTCGGTGTACTTCAAAGAGGGGTTTACAGTGTCCGTGCTGTACAGGTTTTTGGACCATGCAGTTTGTTCTCTCTCTCTCTCGCTCTCTCTCTCTCTCTCTGCAGAAAGAGGGTGGGGGGGGTCTCAGTTTATTGCACCAGAAAACAAAAAAGACCAAAAGTTTTTACTTTTTTGTATTATTCCAATTTGAAACCCTCGAGTCCTCCTAGATATAGCCAGGAGCTTTTTGTGAGCATGGAGGACAATATAGTTTGTGGCTGGTAAAAAGCACAGCATGTGTTCACACAAAAGTTTAGATACAACCCCTACTGTTTTTTTCCATCCAATCACGTCTTGTTCATTAGTTTAGCCAACATCTGTTGTATCTGGAGTCGGGATAGGTTGAGGACTGAGTGTCTAGGTCGCGACCCCCCTGGGCTGCCAGGCAACAGGGGCAAGTGGCGCCGCGACGGGAGACGGGCAGGGCTGCTCTCAGCCGAGCGGCTTCTCTGGATCAGCGCCCCGGCTTCGGAGTTACCGTGGGGATACTGCTCCGTCTCCAGGGTAGAGGAGGAGAACACATACGACGCCAATCTTCTCAATTGGTTGGGCCTCGGGAAAGAGTGGTGCGGGTGGTGGGGGTGTGGCCTGTCCTCCTCCAACTGAAAAAGACCAATAAGAGTGGAGGAGAAAGGCGTCAGGCTCTTGGGTGTGGCCAAGAAGACTCGTGTCTCTTCTCTATCTCTGCTGGCATGGAAACGTCTGTGTCTCTGTGTGTCTGTGTTGCAGCGAGCTCACCTCACACACACGCACAGACAGCAGAAATGTAAAGCCAGGGATCAGATGTTTTCATTCTTAGGGATTGGTAGGAATAAAAAAATGAGACCTAAGCACAATGGTTTGGGCTGGATAATATTTTGAAGGGCTCTTAGAGTGTTTCAGTGTTGGCCGACAGTCACCGGATATGGATGTGCAAGGCACAGCCCGGTAATTTAGAGAAATATATGTGATCGGGTTTCCGAGAGGCTGAGATTTGGTGCTGAGAGAGAGAGAGAGAGAGAGAGAGAGCAAGAGGAGAAACAATCCCCCATTTTGACCCATAACATTCATACAGTACATGCTCATTTGATTGACACCTGTCAATCACACCTGCTATCATGTATTCACACAAATACATCTCAACACAAAATGCTTGACCTGGCTTTGACAAAAACAAGAAAAACCGAATCAATTAGTTCAGTGTATCTATATTGCACTATACCTTATAGCTGTGAAAATAATATTGATGTTATGAAGAATGTATTCAATGTAATCTAAACTAAACAATCACTGCAACACTGTTGACAATACTAGGGTACTACTTACAATTTATGGTTCATTTTCATAGCTCTACATCCCAGATGAGGGGAGGTTATGCTTCATAGGCTTTAGGAATATCTTAATGGATAAATATACATTGCTACCTTCATACATTCTAACATTATCCACGACATGAAAGCCGTGTCATAGGCTTCCGGCAGCAGAGAGATGAAGTTAAACATACAGGAAGCGATAAACTGGTTATAAACTAAATATATGGACATAGTACAGAGTAATTAATAACTGAGAAGATGGAATAATTAAACTGATCATTCAGTACATTATCCAAATGGGAAAACACAGGTAATGGTCCAAGACTCACGATGGTAACAACCACAAATGCAGACAAAGACAGACAGAGAGTCCATTCCGGGATACTTTGAATGTAAGTTCAGTTCAAATGGACCCCAAAACAGATGAACACACTCACGCACCAAGACACACAGCACCTCTCCACGCCACAGCCCCGGGCTCTTACCTGTCCGTGAGCTGCGAAGTGTTCCGAATGTGGCCTGGGCCGGTGTGTGCGGCTCTGAGGCAGTGTGTGATAACCCGATTGACCAGGATTGGCACCGTTAGCCCCCTCCCCCTCCGGCAGAGCACCTATGCCTCCAGCACGCATCTTTGGCCTCACCACCACCTCGGCTCCTCCAGCTACCCTTAACCTCCTCCGCTCCTCCAGGTCCTCTAGGGGCCTTAGCTCCTCTGGCTCCTCATCCGTCGTGGGCCCAGAGGTGGTAGGCTCGGCCCCCGGGCCCAGGTGACCCAGGAAGTCCTGAAGCTCCGTCTCCATGTCGATGATCACCCACTCTTTGCTGTCAAAGTCCTCCTCCTCAGCGAGTGGTACGGACCGGATGAAGGCATTACTGTGGGCCTCAGGGTCAGCCGCAGACGCCGCAGAGACTTCCTGGCCTGGCCTGCCACCCCCGCCCTGCCAGTCTCCACCACCTGCCCCCAGGGAGTGCATCTGTGCTGGCTGGGAGGAGTGCACGTGGCGGGATGGGGATCCCAGGATGTCCATACGAGACCTTGTGGGGAGACAACTCACTGTCAAAAACATTGGTAAATGGTCATGGTTTGTTTTCGGTTTAAATGTGTTTTTAAACTGTTTGTGGCATTCTGGGGGCTCTGATAGAGGCAGCGCAAATTGACACAGTGCCGCCCGGTGTAGATGGGTAAGTAGTCAGATACAATGACCTCGACAAGTCCCTCTCAAGCGACTTTTTATTGGCAGGTTGGGCGCATGTGAATTCAATTAGGGTTGTATAGCTTGTGAATGTTTAAACCTCCCACATATGTACCGACTTAAGTTTTCTGTGTTGAACGAGCAGTGTAATAAGAATCAGACGGTTTGTTGACATGTGCTTGGGTGAAGCATGTGATCGATCTTCAACCATCCGGTACCAGCTGCGGGGTTGCCAGCGTGACAGGACAAATTGGGAGGGGAGATTAATGGGTGCGCTGAGGAGGAGCTACAAGTGCGCAGGCCTTTGGAAGTGGAAGTGAAAACCAAGCTCCGCCCCTGTGAGTTTGTACTGTTTAGAACCCTCACCCTCGTTTATCGTAGACATCTGGTCTCCCATCTGCAGCGGACAAGCGGTCTGACTCTGGGCTGTTGATTCTGCGGTACCGCAGGGCGCATACCTGGACCCCCGTCATTTCTGGGGGAGCGCCACACAGAGGGGGCTCAAGACACGCCCCTCCAGAAGGCTCCTCCTCCACAGCCAACTGCCCCTGGGGGAACACGTGTTTCTATGGTTAACACTGTTCAAACCAATATCAATTGGATTATTTAAAATACGTAATGCAGGTATTTAGCAGCTTGGATTGTCCTGTAAATAAGTACGTGTTTATTGTACAATGTTTAACCACTGTCAATGCATGGTCGAACAGAACTTCTATCTACAACCTGCTACTGTATGTGTAGTCATTGAAAACCAACAAGCTAACTCTTCTAATGGTGTATAATGTTACATATATAATCTAAGATAATGTTTTACAGAGCTGCTGTCTCCAGAGTGAGATACAGAAGGTCAGACCTTGCTGACGCTGATTCTGAGTTGGTTGCGGTTGAAGTCCGTGTCGTTCCATGCTTCTCCTTCAGCCTGACCTCGTGTCCCCTCACTGGGCCTGCTCGGTACTGCGGGAGGAGCGTTCTCCTGATCACTCAGGTGCTCATCCTGTAACACATCATCTGTGTTCTCCCTGGGCAGCTCTCCAGGAACCGGAGTCACGTTCACCACCCTAGAAAAGCACAAAACTTGTTACATATTTCTTTCTTTTAATATTTCATAGTGATGTGTCATGTTTTCTTTTTTTTTATCCTATGGAGTGTTGTACAAGTCACCATAGCCAATCCCATTGCACCTTGACCATCACAGCTGATTTACTTGTACGTACTGTATTAAATTAGTCTCTACTGCCAATGTAATCAATTCTACTGCACCTACTGTATTGCATCTACTGCACTTTAAATGTGATACTTGTATAATTCGAGATGTAACAAAAGGACAACATTCTCTTTTAATTTACCAGATGACAAACGCTGTAAAAATTGTATTCCTTGACAAAAACAATTCGAAGCAAGCATGCACAGTATACTAGTCTCCTCTATTTTATATAACAGTGATTAGTATTAACATACAGCTAAGTGTATTCTTTATTTTTATTTCTACTCCTGGAGCTATGGCACGAGTTGAATACTGTAGTAGTTCTCAATTTGGGTATTTTGTAATATTTATGTAGCTAATATATTGGTATATACGTATATATACAAGCATGTTGCATTAACCTAGAAAGTTCATTATGATTCACCTACCCGAACATGGCAGGGGTCTGTCGTGTGTTCTGTTGAGGAGGCGTCGACATGCTGGAGGATAGGGGCACCCCATCTGTCCCGCCCTTCTCCCAATCAAAAGGCTCGTTCTCGGTGATGACGCGCTCCTTCATACTGTTCTCAAAGACGGACATCAGCAGCTGCATAGAGAGGTACAGAGGTGGCTTTTGTGGAAAATGTTGAAGGGTTACATGTTTAAAAACAATTAGGCCTAGAATGCTATTAAATAATATTTGTATTTACTGTAAGTAATAAAGGATATTTTGTTATACTAAGTTTTAACACTGACAATAGAGTAGTTCCCTTCATGTCAGTCTGTCAGTGTAAGGGGTGCCCACACATGAACGCGCGCAGAATTTGAACACAATATCAATCCCGCCTTGATTTTGTTAGCTCTCACGTGGATGCACTGAGCAGGCTAGATACTGAGCCATGGGGAGCAGAAAAGAACTGTCAAAAGACCTGCATAATAAGGTACTGGAACTGCATAAAGTTGGTATGAACGATACTTGAACAAATGAGCTGCATGGTCGAGTTACCAGGAAGAAGCCTTTACTGCGCCAGTGCCACAAAAAAGCCTGGTTAAAATATGCCCGACAACACCTTTACACGCCTCACAGCTTCTGGCACACTGCAATTTGGAGTGACGAGACAAAAATAGAGCTTTTAGCTCACAACCATAAGCACTATGTTTGGAGAGGCGTCAACAAGGCATAAAGTGGAAAGGCTAACTGATGCTTTGGGGGTGTGTGAGCTCTAAAGGAACCTTGTGAATATTGATGGTAAGATGACTGCAGAATTTTATTGGACAATACTGGCAGACAATTTGCATTCTTCTGCACAAAAGCTGCGCATGGGACGCTCTGGGACGTTTCAGCATGACAATGACCCTAAGCACAAGGCCAAGATGACCCTCCAGTGGTTACAGCAGAAAAAGGTGAAGGTTCTGGAGTGGCTATCACAGCCTCCTAAACTTAATATAATTGAGCCACTCTGGGGAGATCTCAAACGTGTGATTCATGCAAGACGACCAAAGACTTTGCATGAGGCATTTTGCCAAGAAGAATGGGCCGCTATACCACTTGAAAGAATTTGGGGCCTCATAGACGACTATCACAAATGACTGCACGCTGTCATTGATGCTAAAGGGGGCAATACACTGTATTAAAAAACTGAGGGTATGCAGACTTTAAAACAGGGGTCCTTTCATTATTTTCTTTGTTTCCATGTTTTGTTTTATGATTGTGCCATTCTGTATGACCTACCATTGAAGATCAATCCAATGAGAAATAAAAACTAATATTTTGCCTGCTCATAAATCTATAACCAATTCTCCAGGGGTATGGAAACCTTTGAGTACAACTGTATATGACATCAGGAATGGCCAACAGGAGCACAAACAGTCCCTCTAATCTCCTGGTTGCTAAAAAATTAAGGCATGCAAAATGCATAAACGTTTACTGCATAAAGGAATCCACTTTCAGTTGTGATTGTAACAGTCTGTACCTGGTAATCTGGTTTGGTGAAGTAGTCAAGGTATAAAACATGATCCAGGAAGATATGGAACTCAGAAGGCATGTGTTTGAGCAGCATTCTATGGTCGTAGCGCTCTTTAATCTGGCCCACCTGTTCCTGGTGACACAAGAAAAACAGAAGAAAACATTGAAGATCAAATCATCCCAGCAGAGAAATGTAAAATTTTTCTCGTGAAATTGGGATTTTAAATACTGAACTCAAGTTATTTAAAATAGTAAAAGTAGCTACCTTATCTTTGATTTTTCTCCAAGGTAACTGACCAACAGCAAACTCTACTAACATGTAAAATAGCGACCACAGATCATCATGGCGACCCATTTCCTAAGGTAAAGAACATACACAGTAAATCAATACTTTATTTTGTTAATTGTCTGAAAAACTATGCAGCAGCTACATCAATAATTTATATCCGTGAATATGACACAAACTACAAACTTGTAGTGCATAACATTAAGAACTAGGTACTTACTTTATTTTTATGAGCATTTACTGAGGCGTAACGAACAGTGCCCCGAAATCCAGCCACCGTTCTAGGCTGAAAAATGAAATTTGGTAAGCTGTCTTTTCAAAACTAAACCCAAAAAAGTATCAAGCAACAACAACAACAACAACAACAACAACAAAAAGACTGATGGAAAGATTGATAAAGTGCTTGAATTCTAACCTAAAAAGAGACAAAGAAGGATCTGGGGAATATCTTATGTAGGGAGAGATAATCAAAACTGAAATGGGATCAAGCACCTTACTGATGAGGAGATCACATACATGCGCATCCAACAGAAAAGGCCAAAAAGGAACAGCAAAACTGCAAAACATAAAATTACATGTGAAAAAGGAACAGGATCACAAGGTAAATTAAACAACTGTAAATGTATGCAAAATAACACATTTTAACATAATATATGAATCAAGGCAATATCAAAATTAATGATGCAATCATTTACAAGCATGAATGTATGATTTTTCTTCTTTCTAATGTCTGTAGTTTTTTATTATTATTGGAATCTGATAGTTTTTCATATTTTATTAGTGTCCTTATTACATGACGAGGATGAGTTACGACCTTCATAATAAAACCCCATTTAATTTTGTAGGTATTCACAGGAATATTGCCTTAGCTACAGCACTTTATACTTAGAGCTATGGGCATAGCTTACAGCTATTTTGCACATAATTTATTATATTTATCATATTATGTTAATGGAAAATATATGTGTTTGTGTAGGCTTTGATTACATCTAAGGAAGTCTACTTTTCCAACACTGGTAAACATTCAGTGACAGGCTGCAATCCCAAATTCAATGTCTATGAAACTATTTTCAACCAGAAAGAAATCTTTTAAATGTCATTTCAATGTCGATTGCTAATGGGATGGCATCACTGGACTGGTCTCAGTCTGCAGAGGAGACTTGATGTGGTGGACTGCATGTGCTAACCAATCTGTTTCCATTCCATTAGTAAAGGCAAGGTTCCAGGTTCCACCAAAGTTACAGCCTTGGTTATGCGTAGAAACTTGTGATACTGATATTCATGTCAGGGCAACGTTTACAGGCTCCTAGTAAATGGCCTTTATACAGCAGTCATTGTTTACTTCCAGGCGAACGTGGCACAAATTGTGGCCAGTGGTGCTAGACGACATAGACAGTGTGCTGTGATTGGTCAGATAGCCACGCTTTGCCCTTTGAAGGTATGAATGCTCATTACAAAATTGATAGCCCCTTTTATTTTGGTAATCATCCTCTGCCGCGCCCGTCTTTTGTCTGCCATCGGGAATGATTAGAAGTATGAAAGCACAACTAGTGTGACTGGACACAAGAACTGGTCCAACCCCCATACATGACCGAGTTGTGCTGCTGCATTTAGTACTACAGTACTGTAGGTCCGACACAATTATAGGGGGATGCAGCTATAGAGGTAGTTCACTGTGACAGTAGTCATTCTCAGCTTCAATGGGTTGAGAAGGATCAGTTCATGTCCCCATAAATGCCCTTGATACAGAGGCACTAAAAGTCCTTTAAGATCCAATTGCAATTTATCTCAATATTGTTTAAAATACGTGTTCCTGTTGCTGTTAAATCTGCAGCGCAGGCCTGCTGTTCCAATTATCAAGTGATCGTTCAGTTTCAAGGTAGCCCAAGCTGGCCAAGTTTATCAGCCTGTATCAGGCTGCTTCAATATTCATTTTTATTATTCTTAATATGCAGCCCTGTCAAGAGTGTCACTTCAAAGTTCTGTACCAATCCTGTGCCTAGGACAAATAAACATATCCACTATGATTGCCAGTGTCAGAATTGTCAATTCATCTCCACACAGACCCACAGGAAGTGCACTTTGTTGTTCTCCCAGCACTAATGTTCCTAATTGATATTAAAATAGAAATAGTACACCTTCTACTCCACTTCCAATATTCTTGCTAGAATGGTTCAATGGGAAAAGATATTAGCATTAATAAATTAAATTACCAAAACCCTCCACATGTACAGTACTTACTGGTCGGACTTCTCCGGTTGTGTTAGTGTACTGTCGAGCCAGACCAAAGTCTAACATGAAGCATTTTCTAAAAGTGGATGGGAGTCGACCCATGGCGAAGTTTGACTGGAAAAATAAGAACAGAAAACTCATTTTCACCACGTTCATATTCAAGCCGTCCACTGTTTCTAAAAGTAGATTTATGGAGCTAGAAATTGTTACTAAAAATGATGTACTTCGTCCTGAATTTGTGCTCTAAGTGATGATTTGTGCCCCATTTAATCAAAATCACCCAAATTAAACTTGGAATTTCATAGCCAACTGAGTTATGACAGTGATTCTACGTAGAGTTTGTGCACAGATAAACAACATATTACACAACCAGGTTTAAATTGGAGGTTTAAAACATTACTTAACAAAAGTTCAAGATGGAATCTTTAAAAAGTAAATCCTAAAGTATGTTCCTCCATAACAGAAGATTTACTACAGAAGAAAAATGTGTCCACATACTGTAGTGATTCCCCTCACACAGTAATAGAATAATAAAATGAGCTATTATAAGTCAGTGGGAGACATTTTTACTAGCAGAGGTCAATTCATACATTCAATTTCACTTTGTTTAGTTTTTTTTACAACAGATATGTCCTTCTATTCATAAATAGTGCACTGTTAGAATGGAATGGTTTCAGGACTGGCCATATGTTTGCAGGTAGCTCTGTATGAAGTGACCTTTTAACAATCAAATGAAGAAACCATGAGTGGTTGTTGTTATACCACAAACGCAATACATTATAAAAGTCATATGACAACTATGTCTAATTCCATGGAGATCATAGACCACTAAATTATTTGGGATTATACAGTATGCAATCAAGGTTTACCATTCTATAATCATAATAACTGGTACGTCCTCTACAGTAAACAAACATCTACTTTCACCTTAATCATAACAAATTATACCGGCAGGGTTTAGCGTTTGGTTTACAGAGGGCGCCACCTACAGGCTTGATGTCTCTGTGCAAGAAGCCCACAGAGTGAATGGCTTCTATAGACTCTAGGATTTGTTTGCCCAGGCGCAACGTGGTGCTCATAGTGAAGGTGCCGCGAGGCTGGCTCCTCCTCAGGTCGGCCAGGTTTCTCCCCTGCTGGGGAGCAGAGCAAGGGGGGATGAGGAGGGGTAAAGAGAGAGAGAGAGAG
>JACXGM010001702.1:0-11934 GCA_016801145.1 Umbra pygmaea
GAAGGGTTCATTATATTATATATATATCAACATAGTCCCAGGCGGACTTCAATCCCCTGAACCTTGAAGCGTTCATTATATTTGAATGACTTTCCATATGCACTGTTTTCTTGACTTGCAGGTTTTGGAGAGTAGGCAAAATTATCTTCAAACAAACAGTAGTGACTAAATTAATTTATAATGTTAAATATGGAAATAGTGAAATTTCCTATTTTTTCATGCAGAGCTATATTATGCGGCCCTTCACTTGGTTTCAGAAACTCAGTGTGGCCCTCAAGCAAAAAAACTTTGATTACCTCACCTAGACACATCTGGGGTCTCTTTTAGCTTGACAGCACCTATATACGCAGGCTTTAGGACTATAGGCCTAAAAATATAGCGGAATACATCTTTAAAACCAAGATATCCGGACTCAGACATCTTTTTAAAACATTTCTTTAATGTTTTTGCCATCTGTTACTGAACACTACAAAACCATGATTCCATATGTTAAAGTTTTCCTTTAATTAAAAAAATTCCTTTATACTAAAAATGCAATATTCATTCATCAAGTGTACTTAAAATATTAGTGGGATAACAAATTGATATATTTTGTAGGACTCACATACATCCACACATTTTGAGATTTATATTTTTGTAGGTAAATAACAAAATATTCCCATTTTTAACCGTATTTACCTTTCTCTAAACCAACCAAATCGCAAACCAAAGAGACTTGCTTTAGAGACTAGCAAAATTCCCAAGGACAGATTGTCCTTTTTTTTTATTTTCATTTTAGGATCTCACAAGTATAGTAAAACTGATCCTCTCTCACATAAACACTTTTCAGGCCTCTTGCCTGTATCTTGACTCATCTTCATTAGTATTCAAGTGGAGTATGAGATGTTGTGTAATGATCCCCACACACAGGAGAGCAGCGCTGCATAACAACCGACTCAGAGAAGGGGGAAGTAAGGATGGGCTGGAGAGGACAGAGAAGAGATCAGCATGGTAACGTGATGGGAGACGACGCATATAGAAAAGAAAGAAACATGGGGATTTGGCAGAGGTACAGGGAAGGTAAAATGGGGAGGAGGGGAATAAAATATAGGGAGTTGGCAGAGAGGAGATGAAGCAAGCATCCTAGGAGGGGCTGACTAATCATGGTAATGCTGAACATCGACCCACCATAATAGAGTAAGGCTCAGTAGAATCACAACAAGGATGCAAACACCTGACAGACAAAATCATGGATATTTGTTGGCTATATTTTGTAGGTGTGGACACATTTCTTTTTATTTTACTTTCACCAGGTGGGCTGATTGAAAACTGATTATCTTTAGCAATGGCAACCTGGCCAACATAAATGTAATAGTGTAGGAGACGACCCAGGGTGTCACATAAAATGCACAGGATACAAAATATTTCGAACACTCAGTAAAAATGTAGAGACGAGGTAGTTCAATAAATACGCTGTGGAGGTAAAGCAGTGGTAAACAGTAACACGAAACCTGTGCAAATGATAATGTGCAAGTAAATAGATAAAGGATAATGTGCAAAATGCCATTGGGGTGGAGCAAAGACCATGGGATACGAGTGCAAAATGACAGGTATTATTAACATGTACGGTAATGGTCTGAGAGACAGACTCACTGATATTCCGTGAATCAACGAGGGACATTTGAAACTACAATTTGAGTTTTGTTTTGTAATTTGTTCCACTAATTCTCTGGTGTCTCACACAAAGTCATTGTCTGTGAGCAAGACAGGTAAACCTAATAACTCCCCCTCCCCACTGTAACATTCCCCCTTTAATCATGCCAGATAGTGGCAGGAATATTTGCGTACAAGCTATAAACCACAGTGAAATAGTAAATATTATTATCTTAAATTTGCATAAATTCAGCTTTTGTAAACTGTGGTTTCACACTCAAGAATACAGATATACTCTATTGTAGCTTTAAACTTTCAAATGTTATAAACACAATTAGAAGAAAACTGACACCCTCTCTGTGAAACTGACACCAGAGCTTACTTGCGTAACTAATTATTTTCCAGTTGCTTGAAAAACATCTTAGAATCAGATGATCCCATTTGGGATGTGACCCGTAATTCTGGAAACCCTGTCTTAGAATTGACTATTCAAAACATCCAAACTAGAATTCACTGATTAATGGCATCATCCACAAATACCCGAAAGTACCATTGCATAACAAAAGTATAAAAATACATGATTTAATACAAACAGGCCAGCTCTGACCTTGGTAAAGCAATAAAATCATGAATCATGACAAATTAGTCACAGTTAATAAATTAGCCATGAAAAGAATGTAGGAAGGACTTCAGACAATAACAGATACCGGCTGCATCACACCTCACCTTCTTCAGATACCGGCTGCATCACACCTCACCTTCTTTGCACTTTGAGGAAGAAAAAAAGCCTCTGGACAGGATCCTGCTACTCTCTGGATGGTGGGCCTATCTTAGCCTGGAACGCTCCCTAGTTGGTCCCTTGTTGTTTATGGACAAATTTAACCCCAAACCTTTTTTTAAATATTTCCCGTTGTTCCAGTACATTCATTCAGCAGACACTCATATTCAGAGTAATTACAGGGACATTCCCTGGGGCAATACCTGTAAACAGGGTCTACTGCAAAGCAGAGCAAGGATGCATCATTTGAAATAATTGTGCACTATTCTAACTGACAAAACTTTTCAGTATCAAAGACGTAATCATATGCCAAATTGTAATTCTAGACTGTAGGCATGGTGAATTGACAACGAATGCATGTGAAAACTGAGTATGGCTAAAATATTCCTTAAAAGCCCATTAGAAATCGGGATTTTTGACAACCTCACCTCCATTACCTGACCCTAAACAAAGGGTCCCCCCCAAGGGTGAGTGCTCAGCTCTTTACTGGTCACCCTTAAAATGTGTGGCCAGGTACAACTCAACCATTATAGACTGGTTAGCTGCATACAGGATTAAAAGCCTCACGTACACAGCATAGGGACCACAGATAGTCCAACCCCACCAAGCTGGTAAAGGAGTCACAGAACAACTACCTTTCAACCTGGGTCCTGATAAACTGTTTCCCCTAACACACTTTTACCGCATCACCACCTGGTTATGGAGCCATTGTACCTACTGCAATTCTGAGGCCCTTCAGAGGGTAGCGAAGTCTAATTTACCTAATCAGGTAACATAGAAAACCATACACATAATCATAATTGACCTGAGATACCCAAGTCATGGGCTGTTCCGTACCATACATAGCAGAGCATCCCCAAAGTATCAAATTATACAACTACCCTCACATTCCTTCAACTCACACACAATCATACACACTCTTAATAGGCACAGTCACACATCACTTTGCAGATATCAGAATGATTTACATATATCCTGTTAACTCGTTTTTTTATTGCATTTGTTGACAGCTTTCTTTTAGATTAGTTACTTATACTTTGTTTAGGAAATAAACAAATCTGCACCAGCAATAAGATCTGCTATGAGTTTTTTTTACCACAGGGGAACATATGGAAATGTATAGAAATTACTTATCACAATTAGGATCTTAAACACCACAGGTTTGTATAATTAATCATGCGAAGACCGTCACATGTGATGAACTGAAACAGACAAAAATGACGACAGGAGAATGTGACTATTTTCCATGCGTATTTTTGCCATTCTGTTTTATTACAAACTTAAAAAAAGGATCTGATACAATAAGAAACTGCAGTAGTAAGCCCCCATTCCCACGGGGGAGCACAGAAAACAGGTCATTGCATTTCAGTAGTGTTAAATCTACAGGGTGTGCAGATCAGATACAAAATAGGAAAATTATAACAAAATACAGGCAAAAAAGAAAACACTATATTAATATATCTTACTTTTTCAGTTATATCCATTTATTATTCAATGTTAAATCTTACATAGAAAATTAAATTCTTTATTACAACATATTGCAAAGTGCAAAATAAAATACACATGTAGATAAGCAAAATAATATAAAACTATTTTTCCTTCAGCTTAAGTCAATCCTGGTTGGAGAGCAATCTATGGTGTAGAAACAACTTGAATTACAATACAGAGGATAGTTTAATATGTTATAATACAAGATGTATCCAAACAGCTGACTATCCCACACAACTAAAGCACTCTGTCCACCAAGTGACCAAAAAACTCATTTTTGAAACCTGACAATCTTCCTTTCAAGTAGAACTGTCCACATCCCTCAGATGTCTCACTTCGCTGGCCTTGCATTGGCACCTACAACCCAATTACTCACCTACAGACCTTCTTTGCAAAACCAGGGAATGAAACACAGGACACATTCGATTACTAAGAGCAATCCGACCAATAGTTGAGCAGCAGGGACTGCAGCAGTTTATGATTCTTTGAAAGATTTCGGAAACCAAACATACTAAAAGTGAATTAACATAAAACCAGTCCGTTTCTAGGATTTCCACCTCCAGGATTGATCAGTCACTGATCTTAATTCAAAGCACCTTCATTGACTTTCTATATTTTAAACCTGCTTGTAACACTGACAACATTTCACATGGAGAACACTTGAGGTTCAAAAGGGTTCAAAACCCAAAGATGGAGGTCTAGAATAGGCATTAGTTACCGTCTGAGTTATGGCTCTAGTAGCAGAAGCAAGGGGATGTTACCACAAATGTACATGTCAATCCTGGAAAACTAAAGAAATGGGTTCTTTACTTTCCCTTGTTTTGAGAGGGTGAACTTGGCAGCCATCTTAGTCCTAGTGGGACTGTTCACAACTGAAAATAATAAAAGGGGTAAGGGGTTAAAGCAAAGCTTCTGAACGTGAAAAATACATTGATGGAACAGGAATGTCTATCAACATAAGGTGGATAAAAGGGCATAGGTGGATAATTTTGGTTTAAGTGTTTAAAAAATGAACAGGAATCTTTTGCAAGTTTTCAAACTGCCATTAGAACACAGACCACTGAGAATGAGGGTCAAAATTTCTATCATCCATTGTAAACATTCATCTCCAAAACTGTCCAAAAACTCCATTTAACAGAACACATTTACCCGTCTTTTATTGGACAAATTCTGTACAAGGTACAATACACATTCAATACTTTATTTTATACATCTTTAATTTCGTCTCAACTTGCATATATATTCATAGTTATTTTCTGTAAAAAATAACTTCAGCAGAAACTAAAAGGAAATCTCAACATAAGAAATATATACATACTACTAGAGTTTATAGTACATATCTTAAGTTTACAAATTGTACTTGATCATTATTTTGCAAAACACACAAGAAAAATATAGAAAATTTTAAATAAATTACAAACGAATGTAAAAATGCACCCTTCCCTCAAATATTAATGAAGTGATCTGAGCCACCCTCTGGAAACAGGAAATAAAGGAACTAAACTGCATGACTGCATCCACGCACATGATGCCGGTCACGTGGAAACACCAGGGTGAGCAAAAGTCAAGGGTCCTTAGGTTAGCATACAGGCACATTCTAGAAAACATCGATGACGCTATGCCCACTTTCCCCGTCCCTTCTCATTTTATCCAAATACAAATCTATTACAAATCTCAGAACTAAAGTATTAGCTGAAGCAGCTCTAAAATAACGTGCCCGTTTTTTCTTTTTTGTACGTTTATCTCTCGGGGGTGGGGGCACATGGCCTGTATAGCTTACGAATATAAAGTGCTGGATGGCTCAAATAGAAAGGTGGGTTAGGCAGCTGCCTGAACTCTGATCTCTCAGACCCTTCTATCACATGTTGAGCCGGAGTATAACTACTGTCAATGAGAACGATGTCACATGGTATCGAAATCCAAAGAGTCAGGTAACATTCATAGTCCAGGAAATGGAAAACAGCTTTCATCAACTGATTCCAGTTGGCCTGGAGTAGCAACAAGAGTAAGATTAGGATAGGGGCGCTGGCCTGAGCCCGCACAAACATGCTCTGGGTTTTAATGAGTCCGTCTAAAGCCATTGCGCACCGAAGATGCCAAAGGTGGTGAAAGCTCATCGATGCCCCTGCCATGCCATCATTTTTCCCCTCTCCTCTACCCTTCTCTGCAGACGAACACCTCTCCTTCATAGTCAAAGTCAAGCTGAGCCATTTATCACAATCCCAACCCCCACTAACACCCATTCACCTTCACACACCGGTGAGTGGGTCCTATCTGTCCGAATGTGTGTGGGCCTCTGGTGTGTTTGAGAGATTAGTACGTCGTTATATACTAAGACGCGAAGAACATCTTGCCTCTCGCGTTCAAAGTGTCGGCTGACCTTCCGGGCAGTCATATTTCCTGTCATGACGGCTACATTTCCTCACACCCTGCACTTGAAACACTCAATTCCACCTGGAATACTCAGGCTCTGCTTCTTGGCACGTTCCATGAACGCAATTCACCCAATTCACTGCTTATGAATGGTAAATACTGATACCTCCTGCCAGTTTCAGACACTGTGCATGTTTCAAGTCTTGTGAAACTCACACACTATTCCTGATCATAAGCCACAGGACAGAATATATAAACACTGTTTGCTCAAGTAGGACTTCGCAAAACACTGCAAAATCCCCTCTTTGCATTTGGCTGGGCAGAGTGCTAAGCTTTCCAAAGCCTTCCTACAAAACATCGGTCCAGTTTCACAGCATGACAGTGCAAAACATAACAGATACAGCTGTCAATAGCCCAAAGCTAAAGAGCATTTTACTCAGTTGAACATTCAATGAAATCTTTTTAATAAAAAATAATGAAAAAATATGTCTGTGCAATAGGAGGCTGGTTACTCCTCTGGTTAGAGACAAATTGAACTCAAGAACCTGAAATCAAAATCTGAACAGTAACGATGACATGGAAATAATGATCGTGAAACATGTAGTGGAGATTCCAGTAGTAATAAAACAAATTCTACTCTGTAGTATCAGAACAACTTTCGAAAATAGGAATATTTGTGCATTACTGCCCTGTGGCTGCAGCAGCAATACAAACCATAAGGAAGGCTTAATTGGCCAGGACTACAGGCTGGAAGGCCTGGCTAGGATATTGCAGGTTATACCCCCCTATTCCTTCCACAAACGCAGGCTTCTCCATGTAAGCGATCCCACCGTTGCTTCCGATGATGCCAACCGCCGGCCCTGGAGGTGGGCTGGAGAAGGGGTCGAAAGAGGGGTGGGTGGCGTGAGGGGTCTGGAAGGGGCTGGCGTGAGTGGGCATGGGCAGAGCGTCGGTGTCAAAGTAGAGGGGCCCTGGGGATGCTGGGTAGACAAATTCTTTGGCATTCGGGGAAAGCTGGCTGGGGATCTGACCTCCCAGGGAGTGGAGTGAGAGGGACAGGGGCTTGTGTTTCAGCAGCCCCGGGGGGGACGTGTTGGTGGGGGAGCGCGAGAGCATTCTCTGTGACGGGGCCCCCCCCACTCCCGAGCCACCGGCTGAGCCGGAGCCCCCTGACTTCTTCATCTTGGTGGAGCCGAACTTGGTGGCAGCGAAGCTGGCCGTAGTGAAGGTGATGGGCTGCAGCAGGGGCCGGGCACTGGGGGGGACCACTGGCTGCGGCTGAGCGGGGAGGTAAGGGAGTCCGCTGGGGGGGGAGGGTGACGAGGGGTTGGAGGAGTGGGCTGTTGGGTTTGTGGGGGTGCTGGTGCCGGGGTAGCTGAAAAGCCCTGGACATGACGAGGCGGAGAGCGGTGTGGGTGACCTGGACAGAGAAGGAAGTAGGACTGGAGATACCTGACCTCCGATTGGAACAAACACCTGGGCCTCAGGGTTGAACCCCAGGCTCTTGGCCTCCTCAATCTCCACGTCTCCTATGTTTACACCATTCAACCCTTCCATTTCACCATCCCCACTTAAGCCGGGTGAATCCTCCAGGTACAGCACCTTAACAGCTCCCTTTTCCCCAATCTGGTAAGACACCTCATAGGGGTCAATCCACACACTCAACTCTGGGGGGACATTGGCACGCACTTCTTCCGTGTCCAGTCCACTTCTCCTGGCAGCAAGCTCTACTAATGGGTCCCTGGGGGCCCCTAGATGCAGGCAGCGGAAGGCCGAGCCACGCAAAGGAGATTCAGGATACCAGTGGCCCTCATAGCGTGACACTAGTATCTGCTCCAACTCTTCCCCAAAGAGGTCTGCGCGACGACGGGGCAGTTTGTTGTACAGGTAGGAAACAATGAAATTCAGAGCTACCTTCACCTCTAGGTGCATGACTGTTCCTTAACAAAGCAGTCCGGATGGCAATGTTTTCAAATCAAGTGTCTACGATGAGGAAATAAAGGAGCTGTTATTTGTAGCTTCTAGAAGTCTTTGGTTGTTTGTTTTCCCCCACTACATGTAAATGCAGGTAGGTTGAAGTAAAGCAGATGGTTCAAACCCTTTCTTCAGTGGTCAGCATGGATAGACGAGGTGGCCAAACGCTGTGTTTTCAGTTCAGCTCTTCTAATTTGTTTACCTTGCAATGTACCGAGATGGAGAGTCCAACTGGGGAAAAGAAAGAAAACAGTGGGTTAGCCCTGGGGAGGTAAATGCACACCAAAAAGTTTCACCAGAAAGAATACTGAGAGTGGGTTAGCAACCCAGTTTAGTGGGTGTGTAACAGATGCAGCAACCAAGGCAGAAATCCATGATAATCTGCAATCCCTCAGCTTTTTGCTTCAGCCAGATGCTCAACTACTCAGGATTACACAATTCGAGAGTTCAAAATCAATCAGAAAGACCATGTGGGAATGAAAGTACACTGTGTGTATACAAAACTGAACATGAGTATATATATATAAAAAACTGGCATGTAATGCAGTGATTACATACTGTAAAATGGCAGGGCACTAACTAAAGTGCATGAACAACAACATTTCCCACAATGCCACATGATTAACATCATCTCCATGCATGCAAGGAATTTTCTACATACGCACCATAAACATTGTGCTAGTTGTGAATGAGGACAATGTGGGTTTCAGCAACCATGGGTAGTCATAATTCTAAACCAAACAACTGTAAATATCCTTAGAAACTCTTAGAAAATAGATGTAATGTTTGTATCAAGGACAATGAATAACATTGACTCAGGTTAGATGGACAGATACAACGATCATTATATATTTGAGATGTAGCCAAGGCTTGTAAGCTGTATACTGCATGTATAGCTACAAGATCAGCAAGAACTAGATTCCAATGCATGGCCTAACTTCCCTTGTTATTAAGACAGTGTTTAATTTCTGTTAAATATAGGACAGAAAACAATGTGTTTGGAGGGGTGTAAAACTGTACCATGGTAGAGTTTTGGTGTGTAGAAAACAAACCTTGACAGTTGTCCACTAGCATTTGGTCTCATACCTTTGACAAAACTGAAATCTATTGATAATGAAATGGACGGTGTATGATTGACATGCATTAACCACCGTAGTGATTTCCATTATACAATGTCATTCAATGTCATCCGTACAAACAGCTCTTCGAAGCAAAATGCAGCTGGGACATAATGTGAAACCTCTTTGGAACAAAATGAGTCCTAGTTGGAATTTTTGGCAATTGACCCATCATTGTGCATATTCATACTGTAGTATGCAATGCTAATCAACCATTAACATGTCTGTTCATCAACATGTTTGATGACCATGGTGCCCTATTTAATAAGTACACTACAACATCAAACAATAGGTTACATGGTCCATAAAACAATGACTTCATTTTTTACAGTATACCATCCTAACGATGGAGCACATTGGAAGTAAGCATCCTTTTTCAAGTGAATAGCATAATTCCATATAACATGTAAACAGGCCTCTAAAATTGAGTTAGTTACTTTACAGTTGGTCAGTCATAATGAAGAAAATCAAACTAATGTTCACAACCATTGGTGCTGATGATAAGTCTAAATCTGCAATATTTCTTTACCTCATCTAACAATTAGGCTACATTAAGGCAAAAAAAATGTATGTAACTAATGCACTCAGTAAGAAAGGTTAAATGGGTATGGTGAAACCCAATTCTCAAAAGTACAATCATTACTTCTGACAATTCCAACGTTCAGCAGAACTGTGACTCGCCATCAATCTTAAACTGGATGCCCTTAGAAATTATCCATGTCAAATTATAAGGAGAATAAAGCTGTGAATGTTGCACTTCAATACAGTATACCGATGATCAGGACTAATACTGAGTGTTACCCGAAAAGAAATCAGTAGGAATAAACACCTGCATGAAAAGAAGAATTACAACTTGACTTTCAAGAGTTTTGGTGATTTCTTTAAAAACAACATGAGAATCTAAAATGGTTGACAGAACCCATTACAGATTCAGTATGTCGACAAGCAGTGCGTCTTTAAAGCATCGTGAGAAAACCTCACTTCAATTCAACAGAAAATACACTATATTTCACCGAATTAAAAGTACCGTTACCGCTGATGTATAACAATGCGTGTCAATGCCATACGTGTTTATATGCGGACACTGTGTATACTTACTGGTGCAGCTTGAGCTCAGTTCCTGCGCATTTAATTCCAGTTTTTACAATGAATTCAAAAGCGATCTCGCATTCAAAGCAGTTGTTTAAAGACTGGTTGTTTAAAGACTGGTATAATGTCATGTGTTAAACGGATTTTTAAATGTATGCTCGTGAAAGTCCCCGTTTCACAACAGACAGGTTGAACGACAACCAGCGAACGAAAACTTTACTGTTTGGCAATCTTGCGCATTTATACAGGACGATTTCGCCCACAGCCCCCTGTGCTGTGACGTTGGTCTGAATAGGGACTACTTTATTGATATTATCGTAATGTAACCTACTATATCAATAAGCACAAATACCTAGAAGATAATAGTTGACACCCAGCAATAAAGCTATAATTTCAACGTAAAAAAGCATAGAGAATAGGAAATGGTTTGTTGAGAATGTTTATTTTATGTATGGTTAAACATATTTCTATTGTATAGTTATAAAAAAGAAATAAATGTATTAACTGTCCCCTAACTATGTTAACATATTACATTCACTTTTTTGCAAACCCAGAAAGAGTCTAGTTTATTTGGCGAATGGATATTTAGAACTCCAAGAAGTACTGTGTCATTGCTAAAAATACAAGTGGTGATAGCAACAGAGACTCCATTGGTTGAGAGTGGGGAGGATTCGTAGTTATTGGGCTGCAAGGGTGTCCAGTCAGCAAGTGAAAACATATTACGTTTTGCAGGTGTTGTGGGTAATGTCGTTTCAGAAACTATATATATTTTCGAAAGTAACAGTTGTTTATTTAAATTGTTTTAAATTTTTGCTACAGATTCGGGAGCTTTGACCACTATACCAACTCCTGCACCACTGTTGTTATATTATGAACACAATATATATAAATAGAATCATATACATCAGTTAGCCATGAAATTATAAGTTTGAATGTGAGTAGATAGGATGACATGGTAGGCGATTCAGAAATCGTAGACTGTACCTTTAACCAATAACTTGGTGATACTTTTAAGATTGAAGTATGTTTCAGATGATGGATGTGTGACTGTTTTTGTGTGACTGTATGAAATTCCAAGTTTGATAACAAGTGGACTTGGTGACATGTGGCACCTACAGGACTCATATTCTAACCCAATATAACGGCCAGGCGTGTAAATACACACGCTGGTCCATCGGGTTTGACGTGTAATTATCACGCTTTGCCTCGCCAAGGCGTGAACATTACACTTATTACGAAGGTGCTCTACCAGCAGGAGGTGATACTTATCGAATTGCATGGTGACGTAGCAGAGTGTAAATTGCGTAGATTTAGCAGGTTGGTAGGCTGGGGATGGTGGAGGGGCGTACAAACGATTCCAGGATTGAATCCAGGCGAACACTTTGCATGTATTTTGTTTTCCATTCCAGCGCGATGCAGATGTGTTGCACACATCCTTTTTTACTCACTATTCCAGCGCCATGCAGACGTTAACTGCAAGGG
>JACXGM010001702.1:12034-52329 GCA_016801145.1 Umbra pygmaea
GCAAGGGTTCTGAGTGGTTAAGGTTAGGGTAAGGGTTTGGTTAAGGCTTAGATCGAAATAACGGCAAGGGTTCTGAGTGGTTAAGGTTAGGGTAAGGGTTTGGTTAAGGCTTAGATCAAAATAACGGCAAGGGTGAGTGGTTAAGGTTAGGGTAAGGGTTTGGGTAAGGCTTAGATCGAGTTAACGGCAATGTTTCTGAGTGGTTTTGCCCCCGGCGAGGCTGAACAAGCGTGTGTATTACACGCTTAGGGTAAGGCGAACCAGCATGTGTATTACACGCTTAGGGTAAGGCGAACCAGCATGTGTATTACATGCTTGGGTGAGGCAAAGCGTGACACTGACACGCTGGACCAGCGTGTGTATTACGTGCCTGGTCGTAATAATGGGCTGCATATTCTGGGGACCCTTTTTGGCTTGACAGCGCCACCCATCCAGTGGCCAAAAATCACAGACTGCAATTAAAACCCCTATGTAACGTAGAAAAGAAAACTACAAAAAATTGTAAACATTAGGAACTAGCATATTGGATCCAGGGGTTAAAAACATCTATGTAAAAATACAAAATAAAGACAATAGTAGAATGGCAAAATTGACATTTCACTAGCAACAAATAATAATGTGTATTTTCAGAAATTTGTTATATTGGCCCCTGTATTATTCCGGTGTTCATATACAAATATATAATACATTTTTATTAATATATGGAAAATTCAGGCCAACATGAGAAATGTATGGAATTTACATAGTGCAGCTTTACACTGATTTGATAACAACATTACAGACAACATAAGCATAAACTCTTCTCTGACCTTCCCCGGACCTCCTGCACTAGGCAGCGCAAACTGGCATAGCGCTACTCAGGATTTGGGTTAGATAAATCCAATTATTTATCCTGCCACGTCACACAACAGTGATTCCTTGTGTGCAAATTGGGCGCCTGTAGGGGAAAGAAATAAAAAAGAACACAAGCATAAAGTTATTAATTGATTCTTAATTATTGCAACCAATTTGAAAATGTCATAAAAAAATTGTATATTAACAATGATTCACAGAGATATTTACCTGTACCACGTACCTGTCAATTTACCTGCACCACGTACCTGTCAATAAAATAATAATCTGATTCAAAACAGCTGGGAATTAGAAACAAAAGAACAAGGCCAAATCGCCACAGTGATTTTTAGGTCAGAGCTCAAGTTTCAAGTTTAATTGTACAGAAAAAACACAGATGTTAGTGCATGTACAATTAAAGTCGGTTCCAACAATGCAGTAATAACAAAAATGTGCAAAAAACTAAAGTAATCAGTAAACAAAATATGAGAAATGGGGACTAGAGATCAAACTGAGGGCTTCTCAGTTTTCTTGCTTCTAACACATCAACTTTGAGGACAAAATGAAGAAGCCAGAAAAAGGAGCAAGCATAAGGATTTGAATTAATTTGATAAGAACCAAATTGTGATGGCTAGACGACTGGGTCAGAGCATCTCCAAAACTACAGCTCTTGTGGGGTGTTCCCGGTCTGCAGTGATCAGTACCTATCAAACGTGGTCCAAGGAAGGAAAACCGGCAACAGGGTCATGGGTGGCCAAGGCTCAATGATGCATGTGGGGAGAGAAGGCTGGCCTGTGTGGTCTGATCCAACAGATGAGCTACTGTAGCTCAAATTGCTGACAAAGTTAATGCTGGTTCTGATATAAAGGTGTCACAATATATTGCAGTGGTTCTCAACGCTCTCCTGCAGGGACCCCCTGACAGGCCATGTTTTTGTTTTCACCCTGAAATGGCACACCTGATTCAATTAGTCAACTACACATTAAACCTTTGATTAATTGAATTGGGTGAAAGCAAAAACATGGCCTGTCAGGGGGTCCATGCAGGAGAGCGTTGAAAACCACTGATATAGTGCATCGCAGTTTGTTGCACAAGGGGCTGCTAATTTGGCGGCAAAAGGGGGACCTATACAATATTAGCATAGAAATAGAATGGATAGAAATACCATCTGCTTGGCGAGGTCATTCGACTAGTACACAACAAAATGGCGATTGTTGTTAGTTGTCACGGTGACAACACGCAAATCGGTTTAATGCGGAAGAAAGCCGCTAGATCGTTGCAATGGAATGGTACACATAAAAATGGCTGTCGCTCTGACCATTCTGCTACATTGATTTGAATTGGCCTTTCTATACTTTCTATTTCTAGGAATATTAGGCAGGTGGGCATAATGTTATGGCTCATCAGTGTATACATTTAACAGTTACAATGTTGCATTGAGGTTCAGTAGAAAGTGCTATGAATTGACTATAGTGGTCCAGGGCAGATCATATGGCCATAGGTAATGCAGTTGAATGACTAGCACCAACAGTCCATAGTATCAATTTAAACAATGAGCAGGACAGTCACACAACAGCATGATACTGTGTGGTGTTATTTTAGGTGTTACCTAAGTTACCTAAAGTAAGTGTATGGTTCACTTGCTGATTGGATGACAGACCAAAATTATTTTCCCAGCCTTTGTCCTTGAGTTCCCAGTTGTCATGAAAGCACGGGATTCGGAGATCAGAGATTGCAAGCTCCAAACCAGGTTTGAATGCGGCAGTAAAACACGATCCAGACACTTTTAAGATCTGTCAGGCTGCAGGCATCAGTGAACAAAATGGCGTCCTACTGTATGACTGTTACTCGACTTCGGGTAAGTACAGCTTTATAATAAGCTCATTGTCGCATCAATTACTGATGTTCAATTAATCTATTATATTTTATTTAGATTTCCAACTATATTTTAAACAATCTGATTTAGCCGGTAACTTGCTAGCTAGTTATGTCATTTCAGATCTAAACCCGGTAGATTAACTACTCAAGCATTATTCAACGATTAAGTAGTATAACTAATTCTACGACGTCATTAAATATACTTATGGTGTTGGAAACTTAACAACCAAAGCTAAGCCAAATTTAATCAGGACAATATGATGTCTAGATTCCTCACATTCTGTTGATGGCGCTGAAATGCGGAGTTTAAAATACAATAAATACTAGTATCATGTGAAGTCAGCATTGAGGGGGTGTGGTATATTGGCAATATCAGGTTCTGTAATGTGCTGTTGAAGCATCACGAAGTTCTTGCACAAATAATTAGCCCTGTTTATATTGGCTTTTTAACACAAATCCCAAATATGCTCTATTGTTATTAAAAACGGGTTAACATTGCAAATACAGATTGTAAAAAAGTATGTGATGTACTACCCGGGAGTATATATATATATATATCCAATATAACATCACGGAGTACCAGACACATTGGGACATTGGTACTATATAACAAATCCCTAGATGCCTTGGTTGGTCTTATAAAACGGTAGGAGTAGAAACTGAAAACTGGTTTGAGCAGTAAGTTAGTTAACAACTAACCTATTAATATCAACATTAAAGGTACTATTTGTAGAATCTGAGCAACAATGAAACTACAGTATCTTTCCTGCTGATCAACTGATTAACGCTGGAGAAATTGTTCCTTGACTTTTTTATTCATGAAACTGTATAGGATAATAATTCCCTGCAATATGCAGTGCTTTGTAACAAAAAATATGACCTAAAATCCATAATTTAAATAGGAGGTCAAATGGCACAGCGATTAAGGAGTCAGCTAAATGACTAAAATGTAAAAGTTGAATAAGACCCGGCACATGCACATTGACAAACACTGTGAAAGCACAACTCTTAATGTCCTCATCATAGTTCCTGTTCAAATGGCAAAATATGTGCCTAGAAAATAGTTGTCCAATCTAAACTGCCTTTTTTGACTTTTTAAGTATCATCAAATAAATGCTCTGCAGCTTTTGGAAGCTGCTCATTGTAAGAGACTGAAACCAAATATAGGGAAAATCTTAAAAGTGGCGTTTCCATCCTAATTATGCTTTTAAACGAAAGTTTGACTCAGTATATTAAAGAAAGACCTTAGGTTGAATTTTGGCGAGAGATACGCTTTAAGTTACCTGGGGTGGCAGAAAGTTCCTAGATCATTCTTCTGGATAATATTGTATGCCTGATTTTATTCTGGAATTGGTGTTAATGAAGAGACCCCTAGTTTTTTGCCTTGTGTTACTGTTGTATGTCTGAATTGTGTAGAAATGGCCTGTTTATGACCAATGTATGAAGAATTCTAGGTAATTCCAAAGGGTTCACATACATTTGTCTCGCCACTGTGTACCCTGAACAAGACTAGCAGACACACAGTCAATCGATTTTGCTCTGTGCCAGCATATACTGATATGCATATAATTTACATTCAACATCAGTCTACATCTAAGTGCTATACTGCTTCGTCTGGACTAACTGAAATTGACTTTTGCAGTTTTTTGCTGCGCTACACTACACAACTGGTGCAACAACACAAGGGCCTTTAGCAATTATTTTGTAAAGAAAGCAGTTTGCCACCTTACCATAGGTAGTCCATTTTATGTACAGTGGTTAGCAGATGCACACACACACTAGCAGTACTGAGTGCATTCATTTTCACCCCACCCCCACGCTCTACCAACTTATGTGCCCCTCTTAGCAGCTATTGAATCTATTTTTTGTCCATGTTAGCTTGCTGTCTAAGGTAAAACACAGTAGTGTTTTTTCCACTTACTGAAACACAACATTATTTAACAAAAGATGAGCTGAGGGAATGATTTCATTTGAGAGGCTTTTTATGGTTATTTAATGAGGTAAGGAAAACGTATTTTGTCATTTATTTATTTCACCTTTACTTAACCAGGTAGGCTGATTGAGAACTGATTCTCATTTGCAAGAGCCACCTGGTCAATATAAAGCCCAATAGTGCAAGACAACATGAAGTTACACATGGAATACACAAACCTACAAAATGTAGAATACTCAAAGTACATATTCAGTAGAAATCTATATAGCTGAGAACTGGAAGGAGTGACGGCCAAATGAGGAATGGAATGAGCTTTTTAAGGGTAGTCGAAGTTCATTGGTATCAACAGTAAACAACAACTGAGCTACACAGCACTCTGTGTTGATATGCTCATGTAAGCAACCATGAAATTATGTTTATCGATGTTAGCTTTCTATATATGCTACTACCCAAAGATGCAGTTTCCTTCACTTCCTCAAACACCACATCATACAAAGTTAGATCTGGACGAGGCTTAGAGCTAACTGAATGACTTGTCCCAAACACTATGCTTTTTTTCCCAGACGGTATCGAAGCTTGTATGTAATTACCAATTCTAGAACACTGTGTTAAGAGATTATTATATTTATGCAGCTGATGTGTATAATGTTGATTCATCAAGATGCATAGACACACAGGATCTTTAAGGTTAGAGAAAGGTCATTGGTGAAAACCAAGTACAGGTACAATAAATGCCTAAGTTGCTTGGTTTGCAATACTTTCCAATTCTCAATCCATGATATGGCAAAGGATGCAAATCTATAACACTTTATTTTCAGCACAGGGTATGATTAATGATCAAATGCTAATTGAGTTGTAAAATTACTAGGGTTGTGAATGGTAAGAGACTTATCACAATTCTTGTTTTGCAAATCAATATTGCTATTTTATGCTTCTTTTTTTAATAATCTGCCAAAACATTGAATACTATAGTAAATGCATGACAATCATTTGCTTACAACTTTTTAAACGTGTAAAATGTAATTGTCAGGAATACATTGATTGGGTAATCCACTAAAAAAACAGCACAATCCTATGATATACATAGTAAATTAATACTACTGGTAAATAATAAATATATATTTGCAAACTGTAAATGTAGGGTCTGTAAGCAATTTCATACCTCCATTACTTCAACAAGAAGAAACCGCCTTTAATCATCAAGATTCCGGCACACACAAACGCACCATTCCTCTTCCCAATCACTTGAATTTTTTTTGGTAAAAAATAGGCCCAAAAATAGGTGTGCTTGTAGAATCATACTCAAAAAGACTTGAGGCTGTAATTGCTGCCAAACGTGCTTCAACAAAGTATTGAGCAGAGGCTGTGAATACCTATGTACATATGCTATTTTCCTTATTTATTTTTTGATACATTTGCTCAGCGCTGTGAATGCTTTCCAGATGCGCTATAACATGCAAAATTGTATTTAAAATAACGACTTTGCTTGCTGGATACACGTTAATGGACATACATCTTTCCTTTACATTTTATATTTTGACCTATAAGTGCATGGATCAAATTGCACAAACACCTCATGCAAATACTAGCACTTTCATTCTTTTGATTTTCTCTATGAAGAATTCATACATAGTATCTTTATATTCCAGAGGTTCTTAATGGCTTGATTTAAACTTGTAGTAGGGTTGGCCATATTTTCATCATCCTTTGCATTTGAAATTCCATGTTTTCATCATCCACAGCATTCAATGTACAATAATTCATTTAATTATTCTTCATTCACATCCCATCACATGGTCGTTTTTCAATGGCTTGTGTGGCTCGGAAAGACCAAAGGCACTTCACTACAAAGTCACTTTCATGGTGGCAAACTACACAGGTTGTTACTAATTCTGCTCAATCAACAGTTTTCACACTGTCACTGAGTCTCTTTTACTCTTAAGAACTTTCCATCAGGTTTTTCTGACTGTTGAGGCTGCAGTACGAAGACTCTTGTATTTATTTCTCTAATGAATCATGAATCTCTTGCTTTCTCTGTCACAATCCATTTTGTTTACATATGCCCTTGACATTCAAAATGCATTGTGTTTCTGGAAAATATACCTTTGAAATCACAGAGCGTAACATTGAAATGGTTAGAAGTGCTGTTGAAGGATCTGCTTGTTTGCTAAGTATTGTCTAACCTTTCTGGACAGGCAATGGACATCGGTACCCCAGTGGCTGAAATGTCAATCCTATAAACTGAAATAGCTAATTTTGTTGCAGTTATTTAGCCTAATTTCACAGGGATCATTGTATTCATCATATTGATTACTTACTGTGGAACCGGTTTCAGAACAATCACCTTTCCTGATATTTTTAACACATTTGCTTACACCATCTGTCTGTCGTGGCTGTGGGTGGATATTTCAAGGACCTGGGGAATCAAATTTATGTCCTGATGAGCACCATGCATTGTTGGGCTCTAGTGACTCCTTGTGGTAGAAATGGCAGTCAGCAAGCTTAGTCAAGGTTCTTGGCTGGTGAATGGGAACTACTTCAAGCACATAGAGGCTGCCAAGTCCTTCCTAGTTAAAGGAGCTTTAAGCAGGGAAGACAGACAAAAAGTTACTTTGAGGGACACGTTATCTGCAACTTTGTCCTCAAGCCTGCAGGCGCGGTTCTAGCAGCGGGGCATACACGTTCTCCTGGCAACACTGTTCTGTAGGCAACACCAACTCTGATTTGTACTTTCAGAATAACAGCGCTCGTTTTCAATAATCATTGTGAAGTCATTACAAAGCTAGTGAATTGTAACCAAATGCAATTGTATTTGTTTGAAAAGAAACAAGAGTATATGATTGCAAAAAAAAATTTAACATGTTTTCAATCACAATGTTTTATTGAAAACGGTAACAAATACATTGTACACAGAAATTGATTGATTAAAAAATATTGTCAGTGTCTCATGAAAACATGATTACATTTAAAAAACATTCACTAGAGTCTGTTTTAGCCAACAATAGACACATTTTAGCAACACATGAACATAGATCCAGTATCTATGCAATTAATTAACAATGATTATTGTAAAGAATTACAAGCGCTATTATTCTGAAAGGACAAATCAGAGTTTGTGTTGCCGACATAACATAGCGTTGCCAGACAAACGTGTTTACCCCCCTGCTAGAACCACGCCTGCACGCCTGCTAGGAGTTGCCACGACAAAGCAAGTCCATAAGTTTTAATTAGACTTCAGATAATTGTGACTAGCATACACCTGCTTTAGCAGTAATGCATCACCCATTTTATTCAACAAAATGGATTAGTCTTGAGTCTGACTTTTTGTGACTGCTTGATGAAAGAAAGTCTTGATTAAGCAACCCTATATATCTAATAATTGACATTGATGTAAACCTAATTAGCTAGATAGATTTTATAATATGCTGTATCTGTACTTTACGTAGAATTACTAGCTATTTTTATAAAGTGTTTTAATTTTGAGCTCCCACAGTGTCAATATCCAAATACCTGTTTATGTAGTTCACTGATTGTCATTCCTGCGCCTAGGGGCTATGGTTCCCAGATGCATGCATGTCAATGCTGACTGAGGAAAGGGATAAAGTTGTGTCAAGTGTTATTGTTTTAGTGTATCATCTAACCACATCAAATAGTGGTGGTGTTAAACAAATGTAAGACTGCTGTGGCAGTACTTTTGATATCTGAACTACGTGGATAGCTACACAATTAACCGGTGACTGCTCTCTAAAATCATCGTTGTTCGGCTTCTAGCATGTGCATTCTCTGACAGAGTGGAATATAAAACATGAATAGCAGAACATGAGCTCTTTAAAAGGCAGACCAACAGTTACCATGGCATGAACACATTTAATCGGGGTGGTAAACTTGACAACATAACAATAAATTTAGTACAACACATGACAAAAACACATGGTAATTTTAAACTGTGTGCTTCGGACCCTAAATTGGTATACGCTCACTGACCACTTTATTATGTACATATTATCTAGTATTGGGTACTTGTAGAAATGCAACATGGTATTAATGGGCCTAATGTATGCCAACGAAACATTTGTCACACAGTTACATCAACACCATCAGCATGTACCATTGACACAAGGCAGTGGTAAATGAATGCGATTTACTCCATATTCTGACCCTACCATCTGCATGTAGCAGCAGATTCATCAGACCAGGCACTTTTTTACAATATTCAATCTTCCAGTTTTGGTTCACGTGTCCACTGTAGTTTTTTAGTTCTTAGCTAACAGCAGTGGAACCCTGCGTTATTTACTACTGCTGTAGCCCATCCATTTTCAAGGTTGGACACACGATTTTAGCTGTGATTTTAGAGATACCCCTTTTCACAGCACTGTTGTAAATAATGGTTATTTGTGACCTTTAGTCAGCTGGTTCTAGCCATTTTTCTCTGACCGATCTCATTGAAAAAGTGTTTTTACCCACAGAAATGCCACTCACTGTCCTTTTGTTTACTGCACCATTCTCTGTAAATTATATAGACTGTAATGCATGAAAATCACAAGAGTGCAGCTGTTTCTGAGATACTGGATCCGCCATGTCTGGCACCAACAATCCTTTAATGTTGTTATACCCATTCTAACATTTAATTTATTAATCAATTAATGAATGCCTTAAATCCTGTGACTTTATTTTTTATTGCAAACGAAAGCCATGTGATTTAGTGTTTGTAGGAGCAATCCATTTTGTGAAAATGGTGGTGTAGCTAATAAAGTGAGAGAATATAACTAAAACTTAATATGGTTAATGTTCAGCATGCACAACTTTACACAAAAGAATGGATAGGCTTCCCAATGATATGATATGCATTTGTTTAACAAATATGTCCACTGTTAAATTGTTGTTTATGACTTTTTTAATCTTGAAAGATTGCAGGGATTTGTTCAATTCTAAATCCATTCTTGATTTATTAAGTGAACTGTGAATTGCATAATTGAAGTCAGGAGTTCCGAAGTTGCTAAACCCCTAGCCACACTGTGGAAGTCTCCGTCGCAGTTCCGTCATTTTGGATTTAGCTGCATGATCAAAGGTCCTATTAAGGCTTAGCTAAGTGTCCACTGACTCCTCTGGAACACAAGCTTCCAGCATGTCTGAAGGTTTAAATATTCACTTCACC
The DNA here is from genome assembly GCA_016801145.1 of Umbra pygmaea. Classification (NCBI taxonomy): domain Eukaryota; kingdom Metazoa; phylum Chordata; class Actinopteri; order Esociformes; family Umbridae; genus Umbra; species Umbra pygmaea. Next base: position 21,832 of record JACXGM010001702.1, read on the forward strand.
TAATCACTGTTAAACACGAGGTTCAATTTAAATTTGACTTCCACTTCCTTTTTAAATATATTTGGTCATTTAAAAAGTGGAAATTGGTCATGTCTGATTCCCCCTGATCCCGCCTTCTCGGCAGCTCTAGCAGATGCAGGATGGTGCTCACATGGTTCCTTCAACAACATGTCGCCGAGCCGTCCGATTCTTATCACACTGCTTGTTCAACACTAAAGCCTTATTCAGTTAATAATTCGGAAGGACTGACACATTCGCCAACTACAATTCCGTGATTGAACTTTGAGGTGCCTGATCTGCACACAACGACTTGCTAGAAAGCGACATGGCAAGGGACAGTAGTCAATCTTTTTTCTACGCCCTTACCCCAGACAGCTCTGTAACAATCTGCGTTTCCCTGTGGTGGACCTCCACACACAGTCTGAAATGCAATGGCCAAGATTACCCACTTCTAACTCAAAGCATTAAGGGTTTCAATACAGAAAAGTAGAATCCCATTATATACCAAATATGTTTGTTCGCAAGATTCAACGTGTCTGATATTGAGTGTTTAACCCAGGTAAACGTTTAAATTCCTCTTAAATGAAATGCTTCACGATAGTAATGTTAGTCTAACAAAATGACAGGGGGGTTTTGTTTGTTTAACGTTATGGAAAGTAAATTACATTTTCTTCTCTTGAATTCACCCTCAGTTTTGTAAGCATCATGTGACTGTTTAGGGCTCTGCTAACAAGTTAGTCATGGATAGTTTACCTCTTAATCACATGGTTTACCTTTGGATCACATTTAAAAATTTGGTAGTATGACCCTTCGATCACATTGTTGGTGTAAAGTTCATGTAGTGAAATGGTGTCAGTAGGCCTAGATGATGCCCACCAATTTTACAAAGCCACCAATCTTACAAACCTTTTTCACTCTTTACTTGATTGATGAATTAAAGAAGCAGTCTGGGACTTTTGTAATTTAACAAATAGGGATTTGCCGATACCAATTTTTGTGAAACCGATACAGAGTTTTATGTTGGGTACTTGCCGATATGAGTACAGATACCTGTACTTTTAATAACTATGCCAAATGTTACTCATCAAGCTAAAATTTACTTTTGCCCTTTGATACTTTTTATCAGCCAATTTCACCTAAATCAAATATATAGAAAATTAAATGCTCCTACATATTCAGAAGAACATAATTTGTATTGCAGATCAAGAATGTGTAATATTTGTTACTACCGGTAATGATGTTGATAGTTTACGTCTCCAAAATTAGCTATAGTGAGAGAAACAAGTTGTGAATCCGAATGCAAGAGCCGTGTGTTTGTATTCGGGTTTGCATTAAGCATTGCAGACGTTTTGTGTAAGATGTTTTCAAGGGACTTTCTCCAAACAGGGATAATGACCTATAATCATGTAATCTATTAAGGTATTTGATTGTTTTATTATAATCAGTACACAATTAACTGTACTATCACTGTAATTTAGTGAACAAATTATAAATAGGCAACATCGTTATTAATTTAAGGTGTATTTCTTAACATTAGTATGTCAGAACTAACTTGCACTATTATGTTCACCCAGAAGTGTTGCTAACTGCGAACATTGTCTTTCCTTACCGAAGGTTTAAGTAATTCATGTGACACCACAGTATGCAGTGACTAGCCTTAAAGGGACATTCCAGCCTTCTAACACCTCAAAATCATTATCCAGGTTGTTTTCCCAACATCCTAGTAAAAAAACACTTTTTCAATGTGTTCTGCACTTCCTAATACTCTGTAAGTTTTTGAGTTCACTCGTCAGTGACGTCATGAAACTGCGTACTCTGTCCGTGAATAGGCGTACTGTTTGTTAGAGCACACATGAACCGAGGAGTTTTGGAAACATTCTTCAGCACTGGGACAAGGTAATGTCTTTGCTTTCATCCATCTCCTGCCAAGAACATTCTTACATATGTACATTACTTATTACATAAGATCATTTGAGGTTCGATGCTCAAATGGACCAATGTGTTTATGAAAAAAACAGCCAGGCCAGATGGAGGACTAAATTATCACAGGTAAGGAGCTGATTTACCATCTGCTTGGCTGGGGTTAGCTGTTATTAGTTCCAATGTAGCACCTTGTAATTGTGTGTATACTTTGAGGAAAGAATGTGAAATCAATAAAAATGCCAAACAGAATACTGCTAACTCTGTTATATTTAAAGCCAGGGTGGTTGTATACTTTTTGGTGCAATTCTTTGGAAATAAAAAAAGAGATGAGTTCTTAGCTGCCAATTCTCACGCAGTGCATGTGAGACATGCATTCGATTGGTTTCACATTGGCGTGTGAACATGTGAAACCAATAAAATGCATGTGTCTCACTGGCACTGCGTGAGAATTGGCAGCTATGCAAGTTAGAGCAATGGTTGAGTGGTTAACTGGCTAACTAATACGTTTTTATGGGGTTTCCTTCCAGCCAGCCCCAGGCCTGTCTGGAGTGGAGGTAGCATCTTTAGCTTCAATGTAGCTGTCGTGATTGTGTAAATACTATGAGGAACGAATGTAAAGTAAAAAATTATCTTGCACATTCTGGCTAAATCTGTACCTAATGAAGGGTTGTAGGGCTTATAACTCTGGGACAATATTAAGACTTGTAGTAAATGTTTCAAATTGCAGTGTATATTTTCTAGCTAGAAGCCAAGGTCCTTACACCACCGATGCAACTCGCAGTGCATAGGAGCAAAGTTCACATTGAATACTGTAAAAATCTGATACCGAAGCAACCGAACTTATACTCCCCTAAAAAAAAAAATGCAGGAACAGCACTGTATATGAAGTTAATCAGTCTAGGTCAGGCTTAGTCAACTCTGGCCCTCGAAGCCAGTTCCACTTCGTGTTTTCATTGCAACTCTCTAATCTGGGACTTGTTTAGACCTGGTACACAAGGTGGGTGCAATTAATGATGAGGTAGAAAAGAAAACCAGCAGGCTCTGGTCCTCGTAGTGTTAGAGTTGACTAACCCTGGCCTAGGGTATCGTTTTTAAATACTATATTTAAAATGTTTTATTTTCTCTGGAATTGTCCTTTAATAACTTCCAGCGTTCTCGCTCTGTCACCTGGGACAAAGCAGACCAGTGGGTGGTGTTAAAGATGCAGACATTCAGTGGCCAAAATTTGTTAGGTTCTGTAATTGAATTTGTGTGTTTCCTTGTGGATTCTAACATATGCACTTATAATTTTACAGATTTTATGCTACATGAAAATAGCAATGAGTAAAGTGATTTTAATTGCTGTTTCATGATTTGCCATTTGAACAGATTTCTATTAGGAAAGTAGTTGTGCTTCTACAGTGTTTTTCAATAGGCATGCTTGGCTAGGTCTTTGGTAATTATTATGCATTTTATATGGTGATTTGATGTTCAATGCTGTGCTACTTGAGCTGAACTGTGACTTGGAATTTTCCATGGATGGTTGAAATTGATCGAGGATAGTCTCATAGCACCAGAACATGTTTCTTTTTTTGTTGCTGTTGATTTGCACAATTTTTCTTACCTCCCAATTGGTCTTGTCTAATTCCCCAACATCCCAATTCGGCATCTCCGCAATTCCCTGGACAGATTTGGGATGGTGAGGAGCGCTCATGTGGTTCATCCAACCACATGTCACTGAGCCGTCCAGTTCTTATCACACCGTTTATCCTTCTACAAGTCAAAACATTGATTCAACTTTATTCGATCACGCAACATTTTCTTGTTATAAAAGAGGTAATGTCAGAATTTGCGACAATGTACACAGTGGAATCTAGAATACTAACCCAACTTTCACGTTTTTGGTCTGTATATGGTTGTCCTATATCTACAGACAGCTTTCAAATTAAAGGAAAAACGTGAATCAATGAGTGGAGGATACATTTTCCTGACATGGTTTGGTTCCATTTGTTCTCTTAGAGCGAAGGGTCAGTGTAATCATTACAAAGTTATTCTGAGTGATCGCCTTTGTCCCATGGTGAAGCATTTCTATCCTGATGGGTGTGGCCTCCTCCACCATCACGGTGCCCCATCCACAGTGCATGTGGTTTCATTGAATGGTTTAAAGAGTATGAAAATTATAGGTGGCTCCGCATCTTCTAGTGGGCTAGGTCGCATGATAAGTACACGGCTATGGTCAGGGTTTAATCCCGGGCACAGCATTTGGGACTATGCCCACAGCCCTGCTGGAGCCCCAACACGGGGTGGTGCGAGTTGGTACATCACTGCCCATGGGGAGTGAGTACAAAAGTAGGACTAGGGTACTGTGCCACTTCACTATCCTGCCCCTCATGTTCAGATCGTGTCCCTGTGAAGTACAGTTGGTGAGTGTGTGATCATTCCTAGCACATATTAAGGCTTCAGTGTTGAAGAAGCAGTGGGATTAGAATCGGACAGCGCAGCGACATCGTGCTTAAAGGAAGCCTGTGAGCAACCTTCAACCATCATGTGCCTTGTGAGGAGTTGCTGACAAGGAAGTGTCAGGAAGAGTTGAACATGGCCAATTCAGAGGGATGAAAAATAGGTAAACAATTTTTTTTTAAGTATGTAAACGATGTGAATCATATGCTATGACCTCTGGCTGATTTGGAGGGAGTATACTGACTTGCGTTTGGCTGTTGTTTACATATTATGCATTGTGTCAGGAGTCTGGAAATGCATTCCTGTGGACATTTAATTGCCAATTTCTATGAGCCAAAGTTCAACAGGATGGACAACCAGTAAAGTATGTTTTAAATAGGATCTGTTCACAACTTTGGTATTCTATTAGAGATTATTATATTTGTTTCTATGGCGAATTGTTTCAGACTGATTATCTAGAGTAACCATGGTAACAGTGTGTTTAGAGGAGAGGAAATTGTTTTTAGAAAATTGAAAGAATATAGTTAACTTTATCATTGGTAAATTGGGACTAACTGACTCATCTAGAAGTTAGTTATGATGCATGGTGATGGATAGACCCTAAGCAACAAATCAGTTCATTGGCAGTCGACATCTGAAACGTGACCTTTGACATCCTGACACTACACTCTGCATTACATTACTACAGTCATGTGATCAAAGATAGTGTTAAATGCAGTTAGTCCTAAGCAACTTCAATTTGCAGCAATCGCCTGCATTGTGGGAGGCTAATTTGTCCACCCCCCCCCCCCACAAATGTCCTTTGTTACTGCATAGAATTGATGGATGAAGAAAACTGTAAGATGGCAAGATTCATGTGCAACATACTATATGAAGTTTATTACAGTAGTTGAGGACAGATGGTGTTTTGGCAAGCTCTTTGCCCAGGTATTGCGAGTCATGGCGAGACATTATTTCCATTTGTTCCCACAACCATCACTGTGCTGCATAGATAGGCTAAATGCTCGCCTTTGTTAATATTGGCTGTTGACAACATTGACTTTAATGAGAAAAATATAATTTGCATATCATTCCAGCACTGATGGACATAAAATTCAGAGGTTATCTGCGCAGGTAATAAGTCATGTTGTGTTCAGATGATCAAATTGTTTGTATTTCTGTGCTTGTCTGAGGATTCTGCGAGCCTTGGAAATACATGATGTCGATTGTATCAGGGAAAACACTTCTGAGAGCCTGTAGAGCTGTGTATGGGAATACTAGGGATATCATTCAGGCGTTATGATTATGCCATTACTGTGTACGGGAATACTAGGGATAACATTCAGGCATTATTATTATGCAATTACTGTGTATGGGAATACTAGGGATAACATTCAGGCATTATTATTATGCCATTACTGTGTATGGGAATACTAGGGATATCATTCAGGCATTATTATTATTATCATGCCAGTAATGTGTATGGGAATACTAGGGATATCATTCAGGCATCATTAGTGTGCCATTACTGCTGCTGCTCTCTGTGATTTGTTAATCATGGAAGAATTAGATGCTTAAAATCTAAATATTTGATATTGTATATTTATGAAAAGAATGTAACATTTCACTTGTTCCTCACCAGTGAAATTGTAGGGTAGACAATGGAACCATCTGTCTGTTCATTCATCCATGTGTGTCACAGCTGATTTTTCTGGCCTTACTATGCTTTTTTTTGCCAAACTTTGGTGAATGGTTTGTCTTACTGTTTTCATAATTACGTTGATTAGCATATGCGAAGACAAAGACCATTAACACGTGTACTTGCATAGTTGTATCCTGGTAAATCACTCACAGACGTCAGCATCTGCTGTAGCTCAACTGGAGAGTGGCTGTCTTTGAATGTGCCCTGGTCAGTTCAATGGTTACGATTCTTATGGAAATGTTCCTACTCAGTCAAAACATTAGTTTATTTCACGTTTAGTGAAGCCTTGTTTTATAATAGACTTATAGGAACCCCATGTGGACTTGTAGGCCTGTGTCATGTAGACTACACAACAGGCTTGGAGGCCTGTGTCATGTAGACTACACAACAGGCTTGGAGGCCTGTGTCATGTAGACTACACAACAGGCTTGGAGGCCTGTGTCATGTAGACTACACAACAGGCTTGGAGGCCTGTGTCATGTAGACTACACAACAGGCTTGGAGGGCCTGTGTCATGTAGACTACACAACAGGGTTGGAGACAGTAGAAATCTATCAGAGTATGAATCTTTTTTCCTTACAGCTTGAAGATCACATTGCACGATAATGATGTGTATGATTGTTTCCCCGTTTTAGCTCGTTCTAGGGGGGGCGAGGCGTCTCCATGTCTCTGCAGCCTTCAGTGCCAAGGTGGCCATGAGCCGCTATGAACCCAGCTCCAGCGTCAACTATGACACGCTGCATGAGACAATCAATATTGTCCGCAAGAGGTCAGCAGCTTCCTTTCCAGTTTCGTATCAAGAACTCTCTAAGTGTTTTCTTAAACTGCAAACCATTCCTCTTACTCAGTGTTTTAATGTGTGTTGGTGGTTGACTCCTAAACACCTATAACTTCCATCCCACCCTCAACTCAACTCAGGCTCAATCGCCCTCTCACTTTGTCGGAAAAGATTGTGTACGGTCACCTGGATGACCCTGTGGGGCAAGAGATTGCTAGAGGGCGCACCTACCTGCGACTGCGGCCAGACCGGGTGGCCATGCAGGACGCCACGGCCCAGATGGCCATGCTGCAGTTCATCAGTAGCGGCCTCCCCAAGGTGGCTGTTCCCTCCACCATCCACTGCGACCACTTGATAGAAGCCCAGGCAGGAGGAGTTGAGGACCTGAAGAGGGCCAAGGTAAGCGGGGCACAGAAGAAACCCAAGGGGCTGTCGTGATTGTTTTTCTGGGTTAAGATTTGAGGTTTTCTACAGAGGGACATTTTTTTAAAATATTATTTTGAAATCCTGGAGGTAGCCCAAAGTATCGCATGGGGGCCAACATATGCCAGAAAACTGGGAATTTTGGTAAATGCTAAGTGCTGAACACAGATGGCATTGTGATATTCAGGCAAAGCCCTCAGGAATATTTAGCATTTGATGCTGACCACATCCGATTTCAGAGGTCAAGTTGAGTAACAGGGATTTAAAGGGAATTAAGGTTTGCCACCAAATGTATGCTGGGAAGGTTACATAAAGTGGACTAACAGCTGGAATTCTATTATTTTCAACTGACAACCTAACCACTTCCCACTTGTCCTTTTTAACCCAGGAAGTGAATGAGGAGGTTTACAACTTCTTAGCAACAGCTGGAGCCAAGTATGGTGTTGGCTTCTGGAAACCAGGTTCTGGAATCATCCATCAGGTACTCTTACAGTAAAGGGTAACTGGTCAGATTAGGCTCCAATGATTTTTATCTGAGAGTAATTCAGAGTTGAATAATCCTCTTCTGGAAAGAGACAGATTAGAGCTCAGACATTTAGAGTACATTCAGATTTTCACATTTATAGCTAGATTTCAATCAAGGTGGTGATAATGTTAATGTGAGAATTGTAAAATATTTTTGGATTTCCACCAAATGGACTTTCAGCGACTGAAAGCATTTTGACCCATGTGTGATAATGTAGTTGGTCACATGCTTTGTAAAACGTGGCATTATGCTGAGGCCGGCATCCGATACTAATGTAGGTCAAATTTGCAATAAGCAGTTGTTTTTTTCCCTCCCAAAACAAAAAAACACAGTATGTCAGATGAAATTATGCATTATCTAACAGAGATTCCACACTGTTACAATCCTTGACAGATCATTTTAGAGAACTATGCCTATCCAGGAGTCTTGTTGATTGGCACAGACTCGCACACACCTAATGGGGGTGGCCTGGGCTCCATCTGCATTGGAGTGGGTGGAGCTGACGCTGTGGACGTCATGGCTGGGATCCCATGGGAGCTCAAATGTCCTAACGTGAGTTGATGCGACTGCGGGCCTCCTCCATCCCGCCACGCACTCCTGTGTCTTTGTGTTGTCATTCCTTCTTCATATAACTATTGAGAAACTGACCATCATAACTGTAGTAGGAATGCCCTCCTCCCTCATCAGGTGATTGGAGTGAAGCTGACTGGTAGCTTGTCAGGCTGGACCTCTCCCAAAGACGTCATCCTGAAGGTGGCTGGGATCCTGACGGTTAAAGGGGGCACGGGAGCCATCGTGGAGTACCATGGTCCAGGCGTTGACTCGATTTCCAGCACCGGTTAGTCCAAAATATAGTAAGGTTCACCTCACCTAGTGAGTAAATTACTCTGTCCTCTTTGTTTAAAACAACATACTTTATTCAGTTGAAGTTGTCCATTGGCTTCATGTAATTGTGATATAACATGTTGTTAACGTTACTTTTTCCACCCCCTGGCTCCAGGAATGGCAACAATCTGCAACATGGGTGCTGAAATTGGGGCCACCACCTCTGTTTTCCCGTACAACCACCGCATGAAGGCTTATCTGAGCAAGACTGGACGTGCAGGTTATTACAATAAGGCAGTCATGGTACCCCTGGTAGGGAAGCACTGGTGTAGACAAATGTTTAGACACTAACCTCATCCGTATCGCCTCAGACATTGCAGCCCTGGCAGATGAGTATAAGGACGACTTGGTCCCTGACGAGGGCTGCGAGTATGACCAGGTCATTGAGATCAACTTGAGTGAAGTGAGTCCGCTCTCAGTTATTAGGCTGACATCAGAACTTGTGTTTCTAGAAAGGAAAAATGAAACAAGCAACATTGTCATTGCTGACTCTCGACGCTCTGTCCTGGGCAGCTGAAACCCCATATCAACGGGCCTTTCACCCCCGACCTGGCCCACCCGGTGTCTGAGATCGGGGCTGTGGCTGAGAAGAACGGCTGGCCCCTGGAGGTCAAAGTAGGTCTGTATCAGCAGAAGCAAATTATCTGGGACACTCTTGAAAAGCGAATGTCTTGCTTTCTCTAATACTGCGTATTTGCAGGCTTATTTATGTTTCTTTTAATTACCGTGCTTATTTTTTCTCACCTGGCCTCGCAAGGTCTGATTGGCAGCTGCACTAACTCCAGCTATGAGGACATGGGCCGTGCGGCCTCGTTGGCCAAGCAGGCTCTGGACAGGGGCGTGAAGTGCAAGGCTGCGTTCACCGTCACCCCAGGCTCTGAACAGATCCGGGCCACTATCGAGAGGGATGGTTATGTACGTTCATGCCTTTAAAAAAATAATAAATTGAATTGCCAAACTAGTTGCTCTTTACTTGGTTTGTAGGTACAGTCCTGTTTGTTTTTCCTCCTTTAGTCTAAGATTCTGAGGGATGTGGGTGGCGTGGTCCTGGCTAACGCTTGTGGACCCTGCATTGGTCAATGGGACAGGAAGGACGTGAAGAAGGGGGAGAAGAACACCATCGTGACCTCCTACAACAGGAACTTCACTTCCAGGAATGATGCCAACCCTGCCACGCATGCTTTCGTTACATCGCCTGAGGTAACGGGAACGTCAACACCACCCAACATTCCTATACATTTTGACATCCACGATATGTCTCCTTGTAGCTGGCTGCCCTTATAATGCTCCATCCTCCTCTACAGATCGTCACCGCCTTGGCCATCGCCGGTACCCTGAAGTTCAACCCTGAAACTGACTACCTCACCGCGGCCAATGGTGAGAAGTTTAAGCTGGAGCCACCAAACGGGGATGAGCTGCCTGCCCGTGACTTTGATCCTGGCCAGGACACCTACCAGCACCCCCCTGAGGATAGCGCCTCTGTCACAGTGGACGTCAGCCCCACCAGCACCCGCTTGCAGCTCCTGGAGCCCTTTAAAAAGTGGGATGGGAAGGACCTCGAGGGACTGCCAGTGCTGATCAAGGTGGGGGGTCGGCAGCCAGGTCTCATGCACTGGAGGGTTCATGGTTCACGCAGATCTTAATTGACGATAATGTCTTAAGTTTGGTATGATTTACTGGGCAACAATAGTTAGTAAGTTCAAATCCATGGACACACAAACGTAATTGTTTGAAGCCTTTCCCTAACCTTATCTGTTACCTTAACTATTAAGAACGAATAGCTAAGCCAAACTTTAATACCTAACTTTTATCATACAACCTTAGAGGTTTAGTCCGGTCATTGCTAGAAGGAAGACCGCTCATGTCAAAGTGGCATGAAACTCCTGCGAGAGTTTGAAGATGGCCTAGATGGATTACCATGGCCATGTCTCTGAACACTGAACACCTTGTACTTCTGGAATATGAAAACACTAGAGGATAATGGGTTCCTTGTAGCTTCACATTTGAGTCTTCTCAAATCTCTGACAGTTAATTTGCGTATTTTTTCCTCAGCACGTTTCTGGTGACCCTGTTGACTATTTGCAATTTCAAGAGTGCTACATCCCTCTTAAAGACTTTTTACAATTTCTGACTTTTTTGAGTCAGTTAAATGTCTTTTTTGGCCCAGTTTGCCTGAGGAACAGAAGCTGCCTAATAATTATGCACACTTTGATAAAGGGTGTTGATCTCCATAGGCCACACACTCCCTCATCACACAAATACACATCACCTGATATGCTTGAATCCAATAAGCATTCGAGTTTATACAGCTTGGAGTTGGAACATATGCATACAGTAATAATGATGATATGGTCAAAATACTGACTTGCCTAATAATTGTGCACATAGTTTACCATGCGAAATATATAGATAAATACAATAGACGTTACCTAGCTAACTTAGCTAGTTGTTGTAAGAAAAGTCTAAATGGCTAGCTACTATTTTGAAGGAAAAGTCTGGTGTGAGAGTATGACGTCATTTTTACATAAGCTGTATCCCTTCTACCCATGACCGGTTAATCCACCCCGGTTTGAAATCAGGAAATGACGTAGTGAATTTTCTGCCAGGCTGTCTAAAGACTACTGCATTTAGGGTTTTGTAAACTCTAAACAAATTTCATCAACACATTTCTCATGTTACTTGCTAACTTATTATGACTACACAATGCAGAACAGTGTTTACAATATGTATGTTCATATATTTGTATTATTGTAAGTTAATAGTTAACATCAGAAATGTGATTACCGTTCAAGCCTGACTATGCTATGGGTTCTCTGGCTGTCCCTGGACCTCCAGAATGAGGCAGGCAGGGCAAATTGCCATAGCGCTGCCCAGGATCTGGGTTAGCTAATCCGAATCATCTACCTTGCAATGTTGCTCGTCAGAGACTCTTTGTGTGCAGATCTGGCGCCTGTAAATTAAATCACGGAATTATAATTGGTGAACATAATCATCCTGTACATGATCTGACTAAAGCCTTCCGTGTTGGATGAGCAGTGCGAAAAGAATTGGCGGCTTGACGATGTGTGGTTGGATGAACCATGTGCGTGCCCCTCGTCATCCTGCATCTGTCCAAGGAGTTGCAGAGGCAGGGTTAGTGGGAATTGGGAGGGCAGGAAAAAGAATAGTGATTACCCTTTAATACCTAACCTTAACCCTTAACTTAAACCCGGACCTTGATATAATTATGCATGATTGGCAAGTATGTAACATGTTTCAAACAATTCGTAACTAATCATAAATTTAACAAATGTGTACATAATCTTTGTGGCCTCTAATCATTCCTTGATTGAGTCTTTTTAATAGAAAATGGTGTCACACCTAATGCTATACAATCCTGTGTTTGATCTGCATTCTATTGTTTTAACCATGACGTGATAAGTGAACGCAAATATCCTGAACGGTGCTTGATCCCCCTTGTCGATATTTATCATGCCTCCTTTTCTGCAGGTGAAGGGCAAGTGCACCACAGACCACATCAGCGCCGCCGGCCCATGGCTCAAGTTTCGCGGCCACCTAGACAACATCTCTAACAACCTGCTCATCGGCGCGGTCAACAGTGAGAACAACGCAGTCAACAAGGTCAAGAACATGCTGACGGGGGAGTATGGAGGCGTGCCCGATGTGGCTCGTCACTACAAGGTGAGCGACGGGCTAACGATTAGCAATCCAGATTCACAACATTTACATTGGCATCCGTTCGACAGATTTTGTACAAATAATGAGTATGAATTTGCTCCCTGCTTCTTCCAGGCTAATGGCCTGGAGTGGGTGGTAGTGGGGGATGATAACTACGGTGAGGGCTCGAGCAGAGAGCATGCAGCACTAGAGCCCAGACACCTCGGAGGCAGGGTCATCATCGTCAAGAGCTTCGCCAGGATCCATGGTATGCTAAGACGTTGCATGTGGAGGGCAGGTTACAGCAGTGAGTTGAGGGCGAGCTCCTATTGTACAGTGAATTTGATATTCGTAAAGCCTTTTTCGCATTTTGTAGTGATGCTCTAGCAGCAGAATATCTGGGTCCTCCCGTATTTGCCAGTTTTACTTGGCATATTACAATGAAATTGCTTGAGCTCTCTCTTAAGTTGGACAAGCACCGTTTACGATTCAAATCCTTACGCAATCCCCCGTAACTATCATGAGACCTATTGCACAAGCTGGGAATAACAAGATCAGACGGTACACACGTAGACATGGAATGTGTGCTTGGTTCAATATGACCTTGACGATAAGGCCGTTATGTTGAGAAAATGGAATTTAGATAAGAGCCAATTCTTCAAGGTCCCTCTTATGTTTTTTGGTGGATGTATTATTATTATTTTTTATTGACTTAACAGTAAGAAGCAGAATTTAGGGAGACAGAGAGGAAGGGCACAGGCAATCGTCCATGCCGGGGATCAAACCCTTGTCGCCAGAGAGCCTGTTTGCTTTGAACAAAGGTCTTTCATTTCTCCTCAGAGACCAATCTGAAGAAGCAGGGTATGCTGCCCCTGACCTTTGATGACCCCAAAGACTATGACAAAATCCGCCCAGATGACAAGATCTCCATCACAGGCCTCGCAAACTTCTCACCTGGCAAAGTAAGCATAATGACTGACTATTCAACCCTCCCCTGTGTAGTAAGTGTGTTTCACAGACCAGTTGTGTTCTCTCCCCCACTCTCCCTGGCCTCAGCCCCTGAAGGGAGTGGTGAAGCACGGTGACGGCAGCCAGGACATCATCACCCTGAACCACACCTTCAATCAGAACCAGATCGAGTGGTTCCAGGCCGGCAGCGCCCTCAACAGAATGAAGGAGCTCCAGTAATTGAAGGGGCCGGGGTGGGTCTGGAGGAGTGTGGGTGCCCAGAGAGACGGGCTGGTACTGATGGGAAATGTGTGATCGCAGCCTCCCTGTAAACATGCTCTCAGAAAGACACACACATGCTGCCCATATAAAAATAGCACACGTACTGTACAGTACAGATAGCATTACCGTAAAAGCACTCTACACAGATGGCTGGAGCTCTCTACACACACTGGTATGGCTTACATAAATAGCCAGGTGGAGATGTATACATGGAGACACACTCCTGTTCTGTTTGTTTTAGCATAGCGTTCAAGTCTTCAGAGTACTTCCTGTTTGTGCGGAAATTACATTTGTCATGCGTTGTCTGTAGTGCTGCATGATTCAATCCCCTCACAAACTCACAGAGCTAGTTGTCAGTATCAGGTTGACAATTTAGTGTTCTTTGTTCACACAAACCGGGGCGGGGGGGCTGCTCCATATTGATGCCCATGGTTTTGGAATGGGATGTCCAACAATCTCATAGAGTGCCTATAGAAAATCATACCTCTTTCAAATAGTCACTTTTTTGTCATACAGCCTGAAATCAGAACCCATTAAAAATATATTTATTTGTTCCAGCTTTTTTTACACATTCTGCCTTACAACATTCAAGTAATGTAAAAAGGCAACAGTTCGTAAATGTAAAAACCTATGAATTTTTGCCCATTCTTTCTTGCAGTTCAGTTTAAAAAGTTCAATCTTGGTCTCAACTGACCATAAAACCTTTTGCCACATGGCCTTAAAATTTTCCATGTGTTGTTTTGCAAAGTGCAAAAGAGACTCCATGTGGCCCCTTTTTCAGAAGACGCTTCTTTCTTGCCACCCTGCCATACAGGCCAGCTTTCAGTAACGCTTGTGAGATTGGCACATGCACAGACTGATCAATCTCAGCCATAAGGACTTGTAAGTCCTTCAAAGTTGCCATTGGCCTATTGGTAGCTTCCTTGATTAATGTCCCCCTGGTTCGGTAATCCAGTGAGGAGGGACGGCCTGATCTAGGCAAGATTGTTGGTGGTGCCATATCGAATCAATTAATCAAATAAATTTTTTCCGAATCCCTTTTTACAACAGCAGTGACGTGGGCACCAGCAAAGCGAGGTGGGAACAGGACGGAGACAGGCAGGAGTCATCAGCCCACATGGTCCTGAAGCATGTTCCAAGGGTTTGGGTCGTCCTAGGATCAACATGACATCAGAAAAAATTGTGTGGTTTAGGTTTATTACCTTGTTACAACTCAGACCCCAAAAATGAATAAACTGCCTCTCATCCCCCGTCACATTTCAATGAAACTGAAGTGTGGACTGAGAAAAGACAGAATGACCCTAGTCCCCCAGCATATAAACTGTTGCAGCATAATATCTGGTGACTGAAGACGTGGTCCTACACAAATAATCGTACGCTTTCTATTTCTTAATAATGCTCTGATCGGTACTCAGAGGGATGGTTAAAGCCTTTTGAATCGTTTTGTATCCTTCTCCTAACTTGTGCCTTTCCACAACTTTGTCTTGGAGCCCATTTGAAAGCACATTTCCAACCATGGTGTATTCTTTGTGTTGCCATGCACTACTAGTAATGGACTCATCATGGAACAGCCAGTTTTCTTATGAAGTCATCAAAACCACTACAATTGATGTCAGGTGGGGGGCCATTAGCATGTTGTGTGATCTGGGAAGTGACTGGTTGTACCTGAGCAAGTTTATAATGGTTACTCTAAGGCAGTGTTTTTCAACCCTCTCCTCAGGGCACCTCAGACGTTCCACAGTTTAGCTGTAGCCACTGATCTAGCACACTTGATTCAACTCATCTTCTAATGTTAATGGTTATTGAATCCGGCGAGCTAGTTCAGTGGCTACAGCTAAACTGTGGAACATCTGGTGTGCCCTGAGGAGCGTGTGAATAACACTGCTCTAAGGGGCTGAACACTGACCCAAACCAGGTATTTCACTAATTAGGTTTTTATAATTGTTTAGAATTTAAAAAAATATTATTTTCACTTTGATGTCGAGGGTTATACTGTGTAAATACAGCTGGCAAGAGTTAGATTTAATTTATTTTAATTTCCAGGGTGTAATGTGACAAAAGGTAAGGATTTTGACAGTGTATGATGATTTTCTATAGGCACTGTATCAGTGTGATCTTCAGGTGTCCACATACTTTTGGCCATATTGTGTATATTTCTAGTGAAAAGCTTGATTCTAGTGAGTCACAGAATCCGCAGGTCTTTGCTGTGACTAAATTGACACCGGCTGTCATTGATTAGCGAGCAGCTCCTCTAACCTGAGTAATCAGGGATAATATCTGTACAGATAGTAGGTTAAAGACATTAACGGAACCATATGGTTCTGTGGCTCCAGGACACGCTTGTAGTGACTGTTGTCCAGGTCAACCACTTCTTTGACTGTAGGAAACATGGACTTTCTAGATAATGTTTTCTCATTACCCAGAATCCATGTTGACCCATAGAATGTGTGTATTGTTACTACTGTTTGTCACTTCTTTGCTTTCCACACTTGAACTCCTCTGAGTCTCTCCTGCTGCTTGTTACATTAAACTATCTTGCACCATCAACTGTCTCACTAATTCCAGCTGAGCTTCTTCTCTCTGTGCGTCTCTGTAGTGGGACGGAAATGCTGAATAGTGCTTTGTTGTACTACACCCTCAAACATTTTAGTGTGGTCCTACTGTAACATTAAGGGTTGAGTTCATGTGGCCATATACTGTCGCCTGGTTAACTCCAGGGCCCATGCACTGCCTGAGGGGACCTCCTGTTAGTAACACACGATCCAGCGACCAGGCGTCTATATCCTAGCACTTTATCTTATTATTGTACCTGCTGAGCCACACATTAAGTATATATGTTAGAAAAGCTGCATTCACACCATTGCATCTGAAAATAGGCTGTGATTTAATTTTACAAGAGATGACAATGCATACTGTCATCTGATTTTAGTTTTTACAGAATATGTCACTGAAGTCTTGTGTTTGAGCGTTTGATGGTGTTGGAGGTAAAGTGTTATGATTCGTGAATATTGTTTCTTTCTTTAGGAGCGATGGCAACTTATCTATTACACTTGTCTTTTCCTCACTAAGTACTTATTTAACTCTAAGTCATTTAGTAGTAATATTAAGTACTCTGGGGATTACTGTCAAATTTTTTTTAGTGACTTCAATTAGTCATGATGCCAAGATGAGTGATAGAACTGCTTTCAAATTGAAATCCCAGTTTATTTGCCTGTGTGATTAGTTTTTTAGTTTGTTTATTGTAGCCGGTAGATATGCTACACCTTTTGTTTTCCATTAGCCTCAGACTACCAATGACATTACATCTTGGTGATTCGATTCTGCTATGTAGACTCCTGTAATGGTGATATTACAGCCATTGATTTAGTATTGACTAAATCTTTTAAAACTCTATTAAAAGAGCACTATTCGCCAGAATAACCTTAAAAGGCTGGAGAATAACCATCTTGGAAGAGTGTGGTCTGCACATACACATGAGCTTGGTAAAGCTGAAAAAGAAGTTGATCTGAAGCCATTCTTTCAAGACAAACTTGGTTTGTGTCTGTGTGTAAATGGAGGGATGGAGCAGTAAAATGTATGTGTGTGTGTCTGTCTATATACTGTATACAGTTTAAAATCTGTCAAGACTGTGTAGGCGGTAGTTGTCTGAATGCAGAGCCTTTTATCTAAACTCAATATAACATAAAATATAAATGCAACATTTTGTTTCTGCCCCCATTTATCATGAGCTGAACTCAAAGATCTAAGACTTTTTCTATGTTTATATTTTTGTTCAGTGTAATATAGTTTAATAATTAGATCTCTCATCAATTGTCTGTTAAACTGAAGCGTAAGTGTTTTTTTTCTACACAAGCCACCTAAAAGGTTTGAAATTAAAAGTGAGTGATAGTTGAAGAACGAAAGTATGTTTTAAGTTTTTGGGGGCTTTGTTATTAGTGGAATTACAGTAATCTGTTATGTACCCATAATGTTGGCACAGGGCTGGATTTTAATTGAATGTTTATATATTGACTTGTAACCCATGATGTGTGTAGTTTTTGTAACGTTAATTAAGTTCCTACACTGTCGGAATCATCAACAGTCTTTAAAAAAACTCCTTAATTTGCAATGGTCATTTTGCAATTAAATACTCTTAAGCTGTCTTGCAGTTAACTGCCAAGAATGCATCATGGAAATCAGCCGCGGTCGGTGGATCTTAATTCGGGAGGACGGGCTCGTATTACGTTTGGGACCGGAGTGAATGGAATGGTGCGCAACGCACAAAACCCAGTGTTTTTTGTTTTGCACACTGGGTTTTGTGCGTTGCGCACCATTCCATTCACACCGGTCCCGAGCGTAATACGAGCCCGTGCTCCCCAATTAAGATCCACTGACCACTGCTTATACCCTACCTGAGATGTAACACTGGTGATCCCTTGTTTATATTTGTGAGTTTATTAAATGCTAATGTAATGAAAAGGCAAATACTTGATAAAGAGCATTTTAGTAGCTATTTCAACAACTTATTTACATGTTTTGTTTTTGATGCGGCTAACAATGCCTGTGTTTGGCATTGTACATTTTTTATATTTTCAGACTAATTGGTCCTAATCTCTGCCTGTGAAATCTAAGACAATGACATTTTGAACTCTGCTGTCAGACATTAGGTGTGGTTCTCTGCTTAGACCTTGCAGATGGTTGACAAATTTGATGATGCGTGAGAAGGTCTTTTATCAGGTAACCACAAGATGTTATAAAATTCTGTCAGTTTGACACGGTTACTGTTGTACACAACCATTGGTCAATACTTGCAACTTCTGAGAAGGAGAAAACTTCTAATGTAGATCATTCATCTAATCTCAAGATTCATTCATTTATTCAATGTAAATGGTAATTCATATTTAATAAAGATGATTCAATGGTTTTCTGATAATTTCTTTACGTAGCGTTTTTGGATTTGTTTAAATGTAGCCGTTTTTACTAAGTAAACCAATAATTATGGTTATATAATACATTTCACAGTGAATATGGCATCCCTTTGCTTAATAGGGGTGGTTTCTGGAGGAGAAATTATAAAAAAGACACAGAAAAACATGTAGAATTCAACATTTTCGTGCTGGCCTACAGCATAACATTACATATTTAATTAAAACTGAAACAAGTATACGCAAATTACTTACACATTATCCCAAACAAAGTTTAAGCCAGTTTTTTTATTTAACCTTTATTTAACCAGGTAAGTTGACTAAGAACAATTTCTTATTTACAGCAACGACCTGGGAGCAATTAGGGTAAAGTGTCTTGCCCAAGGACACAACGACATTTGTCTCAGTCAGGAATCGAACTGGCAACCTTCTGACTAAAAGTCTGACTGCCTACCCACTGAGCCAATTTACCCCTCCCTCATGCACTAACGAATGGACAGTATCTCACTTAGCCTCGTCTTGTCAGCTGGTTATGTGCCTTCCTGGCGATACCAAAATAAATGTACATTATCATACACACAACAATAATATTGAGGTTAAAATATCCTGTACAATATCAGAGAGAACATTGCATCCACTAATCATAATCCCACTTGTACCCCTATCCAACCACCCACATCTGTTACTGTTCTAAGTGACTTTGCTCTGGTTACACAGATCTGGGGAATTTGGAGACCAAGTCAACACCTTGAACTTCTGGATGTGTTCCTCAAACCATTCCTGATCAAATTTGCTTTGTGACAGGGCACATTATCCTGCTGAAAGAGGCCAATGCCATCAGGGAATACTGTGTCCATGAAAGGGTGTACCTGGTCTGCAACAATGCTTAGGTAGGTGGTACATGTCAAAGTTACATCCACATGAATGGCCGGGGCCAAGGTTTCCCAGAAGAACATTGTCCAAAGCATCACACTGCCTCCGCCGTGAGTAAGTTTCCACCGGGTGACTCCAACTGTACCTCTCAAAAGTGTTGCGTTCTCCCTGCCCATGACCACCGAACCACCCATCCAATCATTTCTTTATTTTTGGACAATAATTGAATACTGATAAACAATGTGACCTTAATACAATAATACCTTCAGATCCCCCACCTGGTACAGCCAGAAGATGACTAGACCCTCTTTAGGTTTCTTCCTAGGTCCCACCTACTAGTGAGTTTTTCCTAGCCACTGTGCATCCCTTTTGTATCTTGCTCTTGGGCTGGGTGTCTGTAAAAGCACTTAGTGACAGCAGCTGTTGTAAAAAGGGCTTATAAAATAAATTTGATTGATTGATCCTGGTTCCATGTGTTCCCCAGGACGCACACGCACCCGGCCATTCATGTGTTTTAAATGTGATTTATCAGACCAGGCCACCTTCTTACATTGCTCCTTTGTCTAGTTTGGATGCTCACCTGCTTATTGTAGGTGCTTTCGGCGCTGGACAGGGGTTAGCATGGGCACCCTAACTGATCTGCTGCTATGCAGCCCCATACGCAACAAACATGGTTCTGTCAGAACCAGCATTCACTGTTTCAGCAATTTGAGCTACAGTAGCTTGTCTGTTGGATCGGACCACAAGGGCCAGCCTTTGCTCCCCACGTGCATCAATGAGCCTTGGATGCCCATGACCCTGTTGCCGGTTCGCGTTTTTCCTTTCATGGACAACTTTTGATAGGAACTGACCATTGCAGACCGGGAACACCCCACAAGAGCTGCAGTTTCTGAGATTCTCTGACCCAGTCATAATTTTGTCTTGGTCAAAAGTCACTGAAATTAAATCTTTACGCTTTGCCCATTTCTCCTGCTTCTAACACATCAACTTTGAGGACAAAATCTTCACTTGCTACTTAATATATCCCACTCCTTGACAGGTGCCACAATAATGAGATTATCAATGTTATTCAATTCACTTATCAGTGGTCACAATATTATGGCTAATCTGTGTGTATATATTTATTTATTTTTATGCACTTTGAGATTATTCTTCTAATATGAAAAGTTCTTTACAAATGCAATAAATTATTATTATAATTACTCAGTTGAGTCGACTCTGTAGGTGGTCAGTGAGTTCAAGTTATCAGAAATCTGATGGTTTGTAGATAATGTCCCTGAGCTTCTTGGAGGAAGTTGTCCCTGCTCAAGACCACTGAATTGTGTTGATGCTGGGTCACAGCACACCCATTCCTAACTTCATTTATGGACACCAATTGAACACTGATAAAAAATGTAAACTTAATACAATGGGCTGTGTACCATCAGCTTCCCCACCTGGTACAGCCAGAAGACAACTGGCCACCACCCTTGAGTCCGGCCCCAGGTTTATTCCTAGGCTCCACCTCCTAGGGAGTTTTTCCTAGCCACAGTGCATCACTTGTTGTTTGCTCTTTTGGGGTTTCATGCTGGTTATCTGTCAAAGCACTTTATGACAATTGCTGATGTAAAATGAGCTTTATAAAATACATTTGATTGATTCAATTTGCAAGGCATGACTTGAATGTGAATAGTAAATATACCTCTATAACATTTAACTTCCAAGGCTGATAAAGAACTGGACAAGTGAGAGCAAATATATGAGTTCTAAAATCAGTAAGATAGTAATTGAAACAATCAATTTCAGTGGAACGTAACGAAAAGCGTCCTGTGCCTTTAAAATAGCGTAGTGTCTTTATATTTGCGACCTTCCGTAAACCGTCATGATAATGTCGTAAATCAGTAACACGTGGACTGGATGTTGGCAAAACATCGGAATGTTAACATGTTCACCATAACAGTATTATTTAAATGAATAACATGTTTATCTTCTCATTTGAAGAAATATGGTCCGGATTTAAATAATTTGGCTATTTTAGTATTTTGGGGTATTAAGTTTCACGATAAAGCCCAAGGTAGGTAACCATTTCTACAGCTATGGTCGTATTTAGCGATGTCACATTTTCAATCAAATTGTTATACATTAAACTAGCTTTAATTATACTGTTACGATGTAGCTGTAGTATCGGGTTCTGATATGCCAGCGGGTCAATGTGTACCATAGGGAACGACACTTCACGTATGGCCGAGATCTTAGTGTTGTACATTTCTGAAAACTATTGTGTGCAATGTGAACTAGTCCATTACTGTGACTAATCTTGTTTTTCCACGGACCAGCATAATGTTCGTGGCGGTGGAGATGGTTGACACTGTCAGGATACCTCCATGGAATTTCCAGCGACAGTTCAATGAGGCCATAGCAGAAGAACTCAACAAGAAATTGGCCAATAAGGTGACACGATGATGCAGTCTGACAGCATTTAGCTAGATCAGTGCCTTCATCTCAGTTCGCATACTACGAGTACGTACTGCACTGATAATGGTAAAGTACGTACTTTTAAGTATTTAGTAATCACAAATTGCTTTGCTGGCCAACATTAAGCAGTGTTCTAATAATTTTAACAAGAAGCCACTA
Organism: Umbra pygmaea; assembly: GCA_016801145.1. NCBI lineage: Eukaryota > Metazoa > Chordata > Actinopteri > Esociformes > Umbridae > Umbra > Umbra pygmaea. The sequence goes on from JACXGM010001702.1 coordinate 43,764, forward strand.
ACTTTTAAACAGTAGCTAACTAACTTAGGTGGAACATGTGTATCTTTGTGGTACATCAGTTAGCCGAATCCATTAAATTTGAAGTACAGTAGTTGCTGCGTTTAGCTTAACGCGCTAGCAAGCTCAGTACATCATGCTAGTTTTCGTAAACGTTCGTCCGGTGAAAAGTCTGTTCTTCTTCTGTGGGTTATTGGCGGATCGAAACCAACTTAAAGTGCATACACCGGTCACCTACCACCTGTACCGGAGTGTGAGGCCGGTCACGGCCCACCCAATTAAAGGCCACCCAACTCACCCACCACCCACCCATCCCACTACCTATCCTCCTCTTTTCCACTTCATCAGCTCATGAATCATCTCCCCCATGACGTTAGTAACACCCATAAAATCCCTAGCAGCACCAACCACAACATCAATCCTAGTATTCTGTCCCTTAACCTGACTACAAACATTCACCACACTACACAAAAACGCCAAAAACTCAACCCTGCCCACCACCAATGAATCCTTACCAACCACACACTCATGCTTACACGTCTCAGACAACGCCACACTGTGTCCACCCATACCGTCCTCCACCACCGGGCCTACAACCCGCTCCTCCTTCACCTGCACACCTACCCCTAGTCCCCCTACTCTCCACACTGCTTCCGTATACGTGACCTTATCCACCACCTTAACCTGCTGTGCCTTCGCCGCCCTCTTCTGAACCACACACCCTCCAAACGCAGCGCTGTGCTCCCCACAACAATTACAGCACCTCACCTTGTCCTCTACCCCACACTTACCATACTCATGCGCACCCCCACACCTACTCTGCCCTCTACACACAGCCGCCACATGCCCCATACGCTGACAGTTAAAACAGTGGCGGCGGCACATATTCCCTCACAAAAAAACGAAGAAACCCTATGTGCACCCAACTCTGCAACGGCCCTCCAAACTCCAACAACACCGTGGGACTCACCTTCTCTAACCCCAATGCCCTACTGCCCATCCGTCTCGCGTCCAACACAACCCCTCGCATCACCAACTCTTTCGAACCCCATTGATAGAACCATTTCTGTGTGGATCTTGAGGTACAGTACCCTGGAAATCCAGAGTTCTCGCGAGAGCACAATTTGAATTTGCTCAGCAAGTTACTCTGGCACCGAGTAATTCTGCTCATTAACTATGCCCTTGTATCCGAGCTGCACCAATCACATAGGTGTATCTGATATAGGCGTGCCAGAGGCTTGTTTAACAGATGACGACACGACAGCTCTGCGACCTCGAAGTCATTAGTAAACATTGTAAGATCGCTATGGATTAACACCAGTTGTTTAAAACGACTTGGGCCACTACAATGAACGAGTTAGACTTGGCTTTTTGTCTAAAAGAGGAACAAAAGACGGGGCTCGAATCGTTCCTTTTTTATAAAAGGACGTTTTTGCTGGGGCAATAGTTTTATCTACCAGTTAGCTCCGCCATAGGGTTAGTGAAAACCCACTGGTGATTGGTCGTAGTGTTATCCAATTTTGTACAGTGAGATTTTCAAATGCATGCTTGGTGCCGCCCCTCGAGTTGAGTCATTTACATTACTCGAACCCAGACCCTTAATCGTTCAGGATTTGGGTCTGGATTTTTCCAGGCTAGAGGTACAGTGCCTTGCGAAAGTATTCGGCCTTCTGGCAGAGGCATTGAGATTGTCAAAGAAAATTGCCTGATACATGGTGGAATTCATTATACCATCAATCTTGACTAGTGACCCTGGACCTCTGCAATTAAAACAGCCGTAAAATCATTACTGACCCACCACCATATTTCACCTTAAGTATGAGGTGCCTCTTCTTGTATGCATCTCTGTCTCAAAGCCAAACAGGCAGATGCTGTATCTGATGATAACGTTACATTTTGGTCTCATCTGACCAGAGCACCTTTCAGTCATAATTTAAATGACGTTTGACAAACTCCAAGTGCTTGCGTCTGTTTCTTGGGGTCAGAAAGGCCTTGCTTCTGGCAGTCCTTTAAAAGAGGCCGTGGAATTGGTGTCTGATGGGGCTTTTTGAAACCTAATGACCCCAAGTTGACACCAAGGCCTGCAATTCTTTCAGTGATTCATGGATTTTGTTGATTCTCTCACCAACCTCCCAAACTTTTGGGGGCAAAATGCATATGCATCCTCTACCTGTGAGGGTTTCAATTGTTTCCATATATTTAGAATTACTTTGTTTTCCCTCACAATGCTCAGTGGTATGGTATATTCAATCCTTGGTGGATCTTCTAGCCATTACCAGATTTATGGAGGTCTACGAGCATCTACGAGCATCTGTCTCTTTTGAACTGCCAGTTCTTTTAGTTTTTTTGTGGTGTTGGATGACAAAGAGATATTGCATGTGTGTTACCTAATTTTTATACCCTAGTGCAGTGTTTCTCAATTGGGGGTACTAGTACCCTTAGGGGAACTTTGGAGTACTGCAGGGGGTACATGACATTTTTTGCAAAAATACTAATTAAAAAATATGTCATGCATAATTCCTAAAATAATTATTCTATAATAATGAGTGAATTAAATGATGGTTTCTAAACATTTGAAATGTAGCATTGAAATGTTTTTGTTTAAAAAACGTTTAAAAAAGGTTGTCGTTTAGTGGATCTATCACTGCCGGCGCTGTATTGTACCTCTTTATATAGACTTTTTTCTACCCAAAATGTTTTGGCTTAAAAAAATGGCTTAAAAAGGCAATTCAAAGGGGGTACAATATTGAAAAAAGTTTGAGAAACACTTATATACTATCCAAAAACACTGCCCTAGACTATTCTGCCTCTGTTGAGGAGTTGCTGACAATAATGTTTTGATATTTAAAGATCTGAAAAAACTATTTGTATGGAATAATGATTGCTTATACCAGTGGTTCTCAAACCTCTCCTGGAGGACCTCCAGCCATGCCCTATATTAGATGTATCCCAGAGCTAGCACACCTGAATCAACTTGTCGTCCTCAAGGAAAGGTTTGAGAACCAATCTTTCTTAAACATGTCACTGAAAGAGAGTAGTGCTGTTCTCACTGTGCGAAATTCTATACAGTACCCCTTTAAGTGACATGAATAATTTGGGATCAACACATTAGTCACTTCCTCCAAACCATTGTACCAGGAACCAGGAAGTATGCAGGATCTCTGGCTAAGGACTACAACTTTCACTTAACTTGCCATAAGGAGTAGCTATAGAGCAGTATTTCCCTGTTGGACATTCCGCTCACCAACCCGAGCTGTAGTCAATGACTATGGAGCTACATTTTACAGTCCTGGCTCATAACTGCACAACTGCACTGCAATAGCTTGTCATAGACCGCTACACCCCATTGGGCAAAGTTATCATTATTTATTTTAAATCTTTCTATGTGATGTTGGAGTTCCAGTCCACCCAATTGAATGGCCAATCAGTTCCATCATAACTTGTTGAGTTTAATCAGCCAAGGAGCTGTAACTCCCTTTTAACCTTTGGTAGTGTCTGGAAATTTTAATGTATTGTAAGTTGATTGTTTTTTGGTTTGCTCGTTATAGCCTGACATGATTGCTGCATTTTAGCGGTGTAGTTTTTGTTTTGTTTACATTTGGCTGTGTCTTACCTCCACAGGTAGTTTACCAGGTTGGTCTCTGCATCTGTTTATATGATGTTACGAAACTGGAGGATTCATACATATTCCCAGGTGACGGAGCGTCCCACACCAAAGGTAAAGAAATTAAAGTGTCAGCTAAGGTTCCATCTAGTTCAGTGCTATCCAGGATATTGACAGTGAAAAATGCTATAGGTTGAACAGGCAAGTATATTGGTTAGAATATTTCCCAGTGCAAAAAAGAAATGTCTATAAATTTTGCTAGGATTCTAGGTAGGCTAACCAGCTAGCTACTACTAGCACAAAAAGGTAAATGTGACATTCTGGCTATCATTAGAAAGTTAAATCTGTACGTGGGACTTAAGACTGACAATTGAGGGTATTATGTAACCTAATTGTGTGTGCTACTGTATAGAAGTTCCATGTTTTTCCTATTTCTTTTTCCTATTTTTAGTACACTTCAGATATGTTGTCTTTCACCCTTTTTTGGATGAGATTCTTGTTGGAAAGATCAAGTACTGTAGTCAGGAAGGAGTACATGGTGAGTACAAAGCTTTTCCCCTGCCTTCCTTGAGTTGTCACACTACCTAAATGTCACATACAGTAATTGGCATAATAGCATATGACTCAGTGCAACAGCATTTGTCAGTAACCCGTAGGTCTGGGTCTTCTGAACTAATAGGCCTGAACATGGAGAAAGGCCTCTAACATGCTGTGATTTGCAGATACACTGATTTGGGTCAGCAGTTTGTTTGTGTCTCCATCCCAGCAGCAGAGCACTCAGCACCCACTGCAGTGCGATTCCTCCCGTCTGCCTTTTTCAATATGTACTGTGGATTAACAAGGACAATCTCAGTATAACCTGAGGCTTTGAGATCTAACTAGATTTGATGTATCACGCAGTATTACATATACAGAAATAGAACTGCAAGAATGGATAAAACCTTCACTGGTATGGAGAATCCTATTCATTCCATCCCTATGTTCCTCCAAATGGGATAACCTTTTAAAAGCAGACCCAGAGAGAAAGAAATATATGAACCGATGCTGCAGCAGTACACACACACACACACACACAGTACACCCCTCATATTTTTGTAAATATTTGATTATAACCAGTCCTCTTCCACTCCTCCATGATGACATCACAGAGCTGGTGGATGTTGGAGATCTTTCGATCCTCCACCTTCCGTTTGAGGCTACGTATCCGCTGCCTTTGGTTGTTATTTTATTTAGTGTTTTATAGTCATTTAGGCTACTTATGCAATAAATCATATTTTAATAATAGTCTTAGTGTGATTTGTATTTAATACTATGCATATTAAATCTGTTTTGTAAAACAAACCTTTGGGTTTTGAAAAAAAAACATTTAGTCTGTGCATTTTGACGGTTGTCCTTTTATTAACCAATCGGATTTGGTGCTGCACAAACAGAGTAAAGGCCAGTGAGACAGATATCCGACATAATTTCCAGAAGCACCTGATAAATATATCTGGTTTCAAAATCAATACACAAGTATGACGATTAATATAAATATAACAAAAGCAGTAACTGAGAAACATGGGATTTTGCTTTAACTACAGATTTATTCTCTTGCGCAAGGAGTCGGAATGTAGTTTAATGTTCTTCTCTCTTTTTGCCATTTCAGAAATACTTTGAAAACCATGTTTGAGAACACTAGTGGTGTTTAGTCCCTGCTAACATGAATGCCTTTTAATCAAATGTGGAAGTAAAAAAACCTGTCTTCTGTGTATCGTTTTGAATAGGCATCGTTTTGAATAGGCATCGTATATAAGTTATGTGCCCAATGACCAGTACCCGATTTTAAAGTAAAACATCAGTGTTATTTCAACTCCCATAGTGTTAAATGTAACACTTTCCCTGAGTTTATATAGTTCTCACCAGTTTAGAGTTCAATTAACACTTTTAATGAGAGCGTTAGTATCCAATTTTCCAACATGCCTTCAGTAAATGTGACAAGATAATTTTTTTAGCTCTTGTACAATAATGACAGTCACTGCAAGATTTAGATTTATTTTAATACAAATTGAAATACAACTGAAAGGATATCCAACAATTGTAATATTTTATCACCCACAAACGGCATTCAATAACACTGCAATGGTGAAGTACTTACAAACTGAACAAGACTAGCTAAACTACATTGACGGGAACACTAATCTCAGTAATAGTTCAATGATAACAATCAATAATATCACTTACAGTTAGTGTTAGATTTGAAAAGTATAAAATATTATTATTGTTTAATAATTACACAAAGTAATCGATTCATGAACGCACAAAGCAGTAAATATATTAAAACAAACAATTCTAAGAAATAAATGTGAAGCAAAGCATTCTGGGAAAATGTGATGGTTTTGCCTAACACTTCACAGTGTTAAAGTAACACTCTGACAACTAACAATGTTTTTTAACACCAACACTGGGGTTCTTTTGTGTTGATTTAACACTCCCAAGTGTTAATTTACACCTCAGTTAACACTGTATAGTTAACATCGACACTTGACAATTTGCTGTGTACTACTGTGTACTACTGTGTACTACTGTGTACTACCACTCATCTGATGATTAATTATAAATCATGGGTCGTTTTTCCCTGAAAGCCCTGAGGAAAACAGAATGGATAAAAGTTTGGGTTGATAGAAAATGGGAACAGTTCTGTCTGAACAAAAGCAGTGAAACTCTACCCACTATTCTAGACTAATATTAACCATGTGAAGCTAACAAATGATTATATGTGACTGATTTTAATTGATCCCCTTTCATGCTAGCTGCAAACTTACCATGATTCTCTGCAATAACTATTTCCTCCAGACTTGATGCTGCAGCTTGGGACAGGTGGACTGTCGTTCACGACCAATGGGCTGGCTGCCTGTGCAGTTTCCACGTGATTTGCTATTGAATTTTAACACTAGCAGACGTGGATTCTCTCCAAAAAAGTATCGGCCATAATCGGCGAGCAAAAATGCAGATTAATAATTATTTTAAGAACTCATTATTGGCCATAATTAATCGGCCATCCTGACAACCTCTAGTTTTCACAAAGTTCAAATATATAATCAAATATTTACAAAAATGTGAGGGATGTACTCGCCTGTGTGCGTGTGTGATACGTACGCTTCTTAGCAGACATTATACTTTTATTGTTATAATAGGATTTTGGAATGTCTATTTAATAGGGCTGGGCGATAATTCAATATTTATCGTTATTGAGTTTTTGAAAATAATATTGCGAAGAATATCCCATATCAACATATCACGATAACAGCTGGTTTTGTTCTGAAACAAAGAAACATCAACAAATGAGGAGTATTTCATATTGCTTGTAGTTCAGTTTTACCTGAAACTTCTGAACAGAAATTTGACACGGTCAATCAATATTTTTTGTATGTATTTTTATTTGTTTATACAGCAGACTATACACTTTGATTTAATAAAGTCACAGCAGATCCTTTTAATATATCGTTTGGCATATCGTATCGAAAAAATATCTATTTTATATCGTGATATCATTTTTTGCCCATATCGCCCAGCCCTACTATTTAATTACCTAAGTGGCAACTCAACACATTAGCTAGACAATTAAAACCCACAAGTGTATGAAAATACAGTAAATGTAATGTCCTAAAACAGATCTTTTGACGTGGCTTGATTTAATGGTCCAGTGGGGGCCAGAGTTAGTCTGATATATACACTCACCTAAAGGATTATTAGGAACACCATACTAATACTGTGTTTGACCCCCTTTCGCCTTCAGAACTGCCTTAATTATACGTGGCATTGATTCAACAAGGTGCTGAAAGCATTCTTTAGAAATGTTGGCCCATATTGATAGGATAGCATCTTGCTGTTGATGGAGATTTGTGGGATGCACATCCAGGGCACAAAGCTCCTGTTCCACCACATCCCAAAGATGCTCTATTGGGTTGAGATCTGGTGACTGTGGGGGCCATTTCAGTACATTGAGAAACCAATTTGAACCAACCTCATTGTCATGTTCAAGAAACCAATTTGAACTGATTTGAGCTTTGTGACCTGGTGCATTATCCTGCTGGAAGTAGCCATCAGAGGATGGGTACATGGTAGCCATAAAGGAATGGACATGGTCAGAAACAATGCTGAGGTAGGCCTTGGCATTTTAACGATGCCCAATTGGCACTAAGGGGCCTAAATTGTGCCAAGAAAACATCCTCCACACCATTACACCACCACCACCAGCCTGCACAGTGGTAACAAGGCATGATGGATCCATGTTCTCATTCTGTTTACGCCAGATTCTGACTCTACCATCTGAATGTCTCAACAGAAATCGAGACTCATCAGACCAGGCAACATTTTTCCAGTCTTCAACTCTCCAATTTTGGTGTGCTCTTGCAAATTGTAGCCTCTTTTTCCTATTTGTAGTGGAGATGAGTGGTACCCGGTGGGGTCATCTGCTGTTGTAGCCCATCCGCCTCAAGGTTGTGCGTGTTGTGGCTTCACAAATGCTTTGCTGCATACCTTGGTTGTAACGAGTGGTTATTTCATAGTTGCTCTTCTATCAGCTTGAAGCAGTCGGCCCATTCTCCTCTGACCTCTAGCATCAACAAGGGATTTTCGCCCACAGGACTGCCGCATACTGGATGTTTTTCCCTTTTCACACCATTCTTTGTAAACCCTAAAAATGGTTGTGCGTGAAAATTCCAGTAACTGAGCAGATTGTGAAATACTCAAACCGGCCCGTCTGGCACCAACAACCATGCCATGCTCAAAATTGCTTAAATCACCATTCTTTCCCATTCTGACATTTAGTTTGGAGTTCAGGAGATTGTCTTGACCAGGACCACACCCCTAAATGCATTGAAGCAACTGCCATGTGATTGGTTGAGTAGATAGCTGCGTTAATGAGAAATTGAACAGGTGTTCCTAATAATTCTTTAGGTGTGTGTGTGTGTGTGTGTGTGTGTG